>JADRCH010000160.1:996477-1070652 GCA_019843965.1 Rhynchomys soricoides
AAAAAAAAAAAAAAGGTATTCCATGATGCCTTATAAAATTTTTACAGTTTTTCATTTTATTTTTAAAGCTTTGGTACATCCAAAATGCACTTTAGTGTGAGGAGAGAGCTAGAGACCCAATTTTTTTCCTAAATGGCTGAAAGCGTTGACTCAGTGCCATCTTCTAAACAATCCATCTTTCTTTCCTGATTTAAAATGCCACTTCTATCATACACTAGATTCCCTCAAGTATTTGGACCTACTTAAGATTCTATTCTGTTCCATTGATCTGTCTGCCTATGCAGATATTTCAGAAGCGAGTACATTTATGGAGCTGTAATTTGCATATGTGGGTCTATTTCCAGGCTTCAGTCATTTGTATTCTACAAAATGTTTATCCGCCATTGTGTACCTTGCCTTGACTTCCTCAAGGGCAAAGATTATGAATTCTACGCCTTCTGTAACTCCCTAAACCACTAGCCTCTGCCAAGCTTGACATTTTGGAAACTGAAATTGAGCCATATTTTTCTACAGAACCATGGGTGATCTGAGTGGTTGGAGAAAATTGAGCCTCTCTTGAGATATTCAGCTCCGAGACACAAAACTACCACAATTAACTCCCTTCATTAAAGATAGTTGCCTATTAAAACATAACTATGATGCATTTTTCTAAAAATACATTCATTATTATTTCTCCTTGGTGGAAATTTTGGTGGAAAAGTGAATCTTTTTACAGAGCTGGGTAATCTGGCAACAGGACACATTCCATCTCTTTTAGTGTCACAACAAGGTCTACAAAATTGTTCCTATTTGTCTCACTTTTCAGAGGAGAAAACAATCAGATAAGTAAGCCAGCATAGTAGGATGGGAATAGGCAAAGCTTGGATTCAAACCCAGGCTTGTCTGGTCCTAAACACCCAAATCTTCTTGCTTTCCTACACTGCAGGCAGAGACAATGGTCCCCAAGCCAGAATAAGAAATCATTTCTACTTCTGGTTCCAGCTTTGCGGTGGCTGCCCTGATAGCTGGATGAAGAATAATTTCTCCCTGCACCAGTGCTCAGTGGGGAGAAGGGCCATGATCAATGATCCACTTCTGCCATGGCAGTTAGGGGCAGCAGTGGCTGTGTGGGGAATTGCAGTTGTAGATCTGAGAAGATCTTGCCAACTTCACAGTTATGTTCAGTAGCTGCTCTAAATATCAATAAATAATATTCAACTCTCAAGCTCGAAGAAGCCAGAATTTAAAATTATCTTTGAAAAGTACTGTAAATAAAAGACAGTGATATGTATTGTACCCTAAGTTCACCACAACTACTGGTTTGGCATGTCACATGTTCAATACTACTTTGCAAAAATGCACCCTGGTTCTGCCAGTTGGAAGAAGGCTGTTTCAAGCTATTTTCTTGTACCCAGACAGAGAAAGGGAACTCTAGGAAATATGAGGGTGGAAGGCTTATGTGTACCATCCAACCCCTCTTGCTTACATCTCTATATTAGAATTATGGGTCAAAGTATACAACCAAGATTTAATTCAACCCCAATCTGCTAATCTGGCTTTTCTGAAGTAGCCATTGAGGGTGGTCATTCAGCTTCTCTTTCTCTTTCCTCCCCCTCAGAGATATGATGACATATTTATAAATTCATCCCTACTCCCCAGGAACAAACAGCCTCACCTCTGCCTCAAACAGCCCAGATACAATGTCTGCTCATCTTAACAAATGTGTCAACAGTGGGCAAGTGGACAGAGGTTTGTCCAGGCACAGAGTAAGTCCTTCCTTGTTCCTCTGGGACAGCACAAAAATCTGATATTTTTCTGTCTAGGTTAATATGAGACCTAGAACCACTGCATACATCCCTTCTAGCCTTTAGAGTAAGAAAGAAGCAAAAGAAATCCCACTCTGGGGAAGTGGTCCAGGTCACAGCCATGATGACGGTATGATTCCAAACTAGATTTATTGTACTTTGTAGCTATTTTGTGGGTTCTTTTTTCTTCCACCCCTTTTTCACCCATTCAGTCTCCTAACATTCAACAAGAGAGAAAGAAAGATAGAGGGGAAAGGGAGCAATATTATCCTTAGACTACTTCCTGCTGATTGGGGAGCATCAAGTTCCTTGGGGCAAGTTCAATCTTCACCATCAAGATATATAATTTCTTCTTCCTCTTCCTCTTCCTCTTCTTCTTCCTCTTCTTCTTTTTCTTCTTCTTCTTCATGCATGACTACTTAACAAACAATGACTAATGGCAATTAACAGCAATCAACCACCAACCATCCAACAACCCACCCAGCATCTCCAGGCCCTACCATTTATATAATCTCTGAAAAGTCCCCAGAACTCCAAGCATCACATGATCGCAGAAACTCTGCTGCTGGCCAAATCATGCCCCTGCTAGAGCATTAGGCAAATCATAGTCAGCTGTGGACAACCTGAAGCAGCCCCATATCCCACACCTGGATTTAAATCAAAAACATATTCTTATAATATTTCAATACTTTTTAAAGAAACCAAAATTCCAAAGTTGTCACTACAAGTTGACAAGTCAATGAAGCATATCTTCACTCATACGCTCTCCCAGAGTCTCTGAAAAGATCAGTCTTTGGACACTTCACTGTGTCTCCTGGAAGCTATTTACCTACTAGAAGGACACTGTAAGACTAAGGAACATGCTTCAAACCCTGGTCCTGCCACTCATTTCCTGTGTGACCTCTCCATGCCTCATGTGCAAATTGGAAGAAATTGTTACATGCCAGCTGTTCAAAATGTTCAGCCTCAACTGAGGCTGGCATGGAATTACTGCCATTACTGCATTAAACTGTGTCAGCGCCTACCTCCTGACTATCTCTCCTCAATAGCAGACTTCCAGTGACCTGTTTCTTGCATCTGTTTGGATCATCATCCTAATCTTCAGGCCTTTAGGTATGACATTGAATCATTCCAAGTCCTGCAGGTCTTTGTTCACATCTGGATATTGATATCAGCCCTTTTCTACCTAACAATCTTGGAGATAATATAGCTAACACACATTTGTAGCCTAAAGAAACCTAAGCCTAATGCTTAAAGCGTTCTTATGATTTAATCAGTTTTCCTTGATATGACACAATTTAAGTGTCTCTCCTTGCTGGGTTAATGAATAAAGAAAATAATACCATAATTTCTACTCTTGTTTAGTTTTATTTCTTTATAAGCAATCACCTTGCTGCAGGAAACACCCTTCACATCTTACCCCAGCTGTTGAATTCATTTGCCATTACAATTTTTTTTTTTTTTTTTTTTTTTTTTTTTTTGGTCTTTACTGAAAGCCAGTAGACAGGATTTCAAAAGGAGCTTGATGAGGGAAGATTTCAAATATCCTCTCAGTTTTCTTTTCTCCTGGCAAATGGAGTTGCAGAGTCCTTGTGCCATTTAACGTGGCGGTTGGGTGGATGGGACAAATCTTTTAAGATCACACACCTATGGCTGCTTTCTATAGCCCTGCTTCAGCTTGTCTGACGCTTTTCCTGCAGCTTCCCTGGGAACTGTGCTATGTTCAACTGTCATTTTCAGCTTTATAAAAAAGGAAGTGAGAGATCGAGATCGTTAGGTTCTATAAACACTTGAATGCCTGGGAAATGCAAAACCATAAGCTAGGCTGCTGGCTACAAGGAACAGAGTGGGGAGAAAGGAAATTACATCTTAAACTCCAACGCACTGCTCTTACATGATGCCTAAAGAGACGGGAATTCAAGTTGAGCATTTGAATGTTAAAACCAAATAGACAATGTGATGCTTTCCCTGCAAAATAGCTGCCAGATATGTGTTCTCCTGAATGGAAAAGGGAAGAAAAAAGGAGAAAGAGAGATAAAAGGCAGCATGGGGGGAAAGGAGACAGATTGTCTAGGGAGGATAGTTAAGAATCCTGGAGTTTAACACAAAATGTAATTTTGTTCCATAAAGGGATTTACAATAAGGGAGAGAGGAAAGAGTCGGAGCACAACTTCATACTCTATGATTCCCTGACATAATATTTCCTCCTCTGATTCCAGCAATTCCAAGTAGCCAATTCAGTGCAATGCAATTCTGAAAATTATCCAAGAGGCCAAAATCTATCGCCCGAGCATCCAAACTCCCAGGTCCAAAGCTGAGAACATTATTGTCATTTTTTTTTTTTTAACTGCTCCGCACTTTTAAGACAAATTAACAGAAAGCCAATGAGCTTTTAGTATGTGGGCTGCATTGTTCTTTACTCCTGTGGTATTGGTAACCTTTCCCTGCCTGCATGAAAATGCAGAGGTCTATTCCATATACTCTTTGTTATTTTGCTGCTTGTTGGTGAAATGAACTGCTGCAGAGAAAGCAGCACCGTAGAGACTTAAGAGCAGGTGATACAGCCTGGCTTCTGCTGTGCTGCTCTGTCACTTTGTGCTAGCAAAGCCCCACACTAGTGCAGGTCATAGAATAGTACACTGGCCCACAAGCCCCTGGACAGGAAGAAAACTGATTGGGAGAAGTGGGACTTTAGGGGAAACTCAAAAGCCAACTGATGCTCTCTGAACCCCCTGAATAAGCCCTAAGTTGAACAATTGTCTATGGAAGATTTAGAAGCAAAATCAGGAAGAAATATAATTTCTTTTTTTAAAAAAATCTTTCCCCTTTGCCTCTCTCATGCACACCCACACAGCAAGGTAAATGTCATTGCCTGTTGACGGTTGCTGGCAACATTATTGATTCTACCATAGCTAATGAAGAACTCATGCATTTTTAAGCTCTGTAAGTTCTCGGTCTAACTGAGCCCTAAACACAAAGGAGAAAATAAGCAGAATTATAAATTGAAGGACAAGGAGTTTTAAAAATGGGATGACCTGGGTGTGTAACTACGGGGTAGAGCACTTGTGTCGCTTGCAAAAGACCCGGGTTTGATTCCCAGTACCATGAGAGGGAAACAGAGCAAGGTGAGGAATGAGTACATGTAGAGGCTCAGCTAACTCAGTGGCAAATGTAAAGCAACGATTCCTCTTGAGTACCATGAGATTCGCGAGCGCATCTTGGGAGCCGGTGGCTGCTCCATGTGGCTTATAAGTCAGATATTTTCATTACCATAGTACTTGTTCTCTTGTGGGTAGAAGTATTTAAGTAAGGCTGGCGAGATGTCTTAGTGGGTAAGTCTGATGACATACATTTGATTCCTAGAACCCACCTGGTAGAAGGAGAGAACTGAGTTCTGCAAGTTGTCCTCTGATGTCTATGCATACACCATGGCACCTATGTGCCCACACGATAGATAAACGTAACAATTCTTAAAAGAAATACATAAGTAAACGTATTTATGAAACTATATCCATTGTCTACAAATGACCAAGATTGGAAATTACCCTCACTTTTTACGCCAGCTACATAAGGGGTGGGGGTGTGAGAACTGGTGTGGGTCATGACCATTTCTACAGTATCAGAAACATGGCTGCTTTGCATGTAGTGTGACTCTATTCATGAAAAAGAAAAGACTTTAATTGTTCTAAGTCCATTCACAGAACTTATCTGCATTAGTTACATTTGAATCATTGAGACAAAATAATTGGCTGAAAAAACTTAAGGGAAAAACTCTGTTTTGGCTCACAGTTTCATGGGATTTTCCTCCATTGAAGCAAGGAAAGTGAAATGTGTGTGGAGGAAGCCTGTAGTGGAAGCCTGTGGTGGAAGCCTGTGGAGGAAGCATTACAGAGGTTGTTTTTTATATCACAGAACACCAAGTAGCAGTGAGCAGGACAGGAACCAAGGCCTGGTTCTCCCTTTCAGAGACCAGCTCCTAATAATATATTTATGCCAGCTAGCTCCCGCCTGCAGAAAATTCCACAGCTTACCAAAATAGAGACACTGTACTACCTAAGAAACAGCCTTCTGAACATAAGCCTGAAGCCTTTAAATTTCAATCATCATCACGCCATTTTCAAACTAAGAAGCTATCTGAACTGTTAATAGAGGTTTTCTATTTTGGTAGGTTAACATATTTTTAATCTTCATTATCTTGTTACATACTCTCAAGTTTCAGTCTTCAAATGATTTTTTTGTAAATAATGAAATAAAATGCAATTTAATAATCAACTAATTGAAAAACAACTTTTCAAAAGACAATATTGCTTAAAACAAATTGTCACCTTTCACGCAGATACACCAGGCAACAGGTGGCTCTCTTGTCATATGATAAAGCAGAAGTCCAAATTTAATAATGAAAAACAATTAAGAAAGGTGAAGTATAATGAAATAAGAGTGAATGGGGGTTACATTTAAGCAAATCTTTCTAACAATATGCATCCTGGGCTGCCATACTGGACTCTCTAGCCTTCTGTTGGAAGGGACTAATTCTGCTCTCTCTGGTAGCCCGGAGCCTGGTCTTCTGGGAGAGGTCCATTGGAGCCACTATATATCTACCGTAGATACTTCTACTCAGAGGTAAGAGTAACAAGACATATTCATTGGCCAGAAACAAGTGGAAGAAATTGAACAGCAGGCAGCTAGATCTATTATTTTTACTTTTATGCCCATGATTGATCCAGGAAAATAATATGGATGGACACCAGTAAACTGAAGTAGGATGTATACTTCAGAGATGGCTCACAGAAACCACTCTGCCACAACAGACCATGGTACTTGTCTGAATTAGTGTTCCTTTTGCTGTGAAGAGACACTATGACCATAACTCATTTTTAAAAAAAAAATAACATTTACTTGAGGGTGGTCCACAGTTCAGAGGTTCAATGCGTTATCATCATGATGGGAAGCATGGTGGCATGCAGGCAGACATGGCCCTGGAGGGAGAGCTGAGAGGTCTCCAACAGGATCAGCAGGCAGCAGGAATAGAGTGTGAGTCACTAGGCTTGGTTTGAGCTTCTGAAGCCTCAAAGCCCACCCTCACCCCACCCCAATGACACACTTTCTCTAGTCCACACCTATTCCCACAAGGCCACATCTGCTAATAGTGCTACTCCCTCTGAAACTACGGGGGTCATTTTGATTCAAACCATCCACTGCCCTTCCACACTCTTTATGTTTGTGAAGTTTACTTTCCTTACTTCTAAAAAAACAGGATGCATGCATGAGATAGATGCATGAAATAGAATGTGTACAAAGAGAATACGCTTAAGAAGAGGCACGCCATGTGAGTTACTGAAGCTACTGAAAAACAAGCTAGTGATATTCCTAGCAAGTGACAAAACTTCATATCCTGGTGAAAGTAAAATTAATCTAACCCTCTATGTATCTCTTGCCTACCAGGGAGCATAAGCAAGAATAATGTGAACATTAAAATTCATGAACAAATTATTCTAAAACACACCAAGGTAGAGATTATCTGTAAATATAGGAATTTAAGATACCTTACAAGACACAGAATTTAATTTTTGATAAATTAACTTCTGGTTTCATTTTTCATACTTTTGGTTTGGTTTTGAAAGCATATTAATTTCTCATTATTTTGTGTATTTCCGTAATCAAATTCATTTCAGTATAGAAATACTGGCTATGATTTTGTATATTCATATTATTTGATCAGCTATTGGTTCATATTTTAAAGTATTTGAAGCATAAATTTCCCATCCACGAAGTGATATCTTGTTTTCTTAACTCCTTATTTCTTTCACAATGTTGTCTTCCGTAGGTGATGTCACCTTCCTGGCTTTCATTTGCTTCACTAGGAGACACTTTCTATCTTAGTTGGCTGAGAAGTCCAAAATGATGCAATGACCCTTGTAATCCATGTGTGTCACCATCTATCAACGTTACAAATAATGTGTAAAGATCAATAATAATTTCATATCTGTTACTAGCCTGGTGCCATGCTGCAGGAAAGAATTGTTTTATGTGGATCCTAATTCTCTTCTATTTTCTCTTGAGAAAATTAGCCAGTAATTTTTACAGTCTTTTGACCTTAGACATATCATATTTCACTCAGAGTCCTTGAAGGACAGATAGAATTGAGAAAATCAAAACATTTTACTGCAGTCCGTTTCAATACTGTCAAACTTGACTGGGGCAATTAATTTGTTAAGGATCACATGTTTAACTTTGAAAAAAATACAACTAATATTTTAATAAGTAACATTTTTATTAATTACTAATGTTAGGCTATATATGACAGTTAGTTATTGAGTGACACTTTTATTTTCTAATGTAAACAGCATCAGGGAAAGCCAGGTGAGGCTGTGTATACGTGTAATGCCATTGCTTGGGAGGAAGAGACGGAGCAGCCATTCTGCCCTATTTGGTGAGTTCTAGATTAGTGAGAAACAATGTTTGAAAAAACATTGAGTCTCTGAGTAAGCACTGTGTAAAGCCATCAGAGCTTGTTCAGGGACAAGTTATGCTGCAAAACCAAGCAGTTCCCCAGATCTCATTGACTTGCAAACACAAGATTCGCATCTGACTCATAGCATGTTACTATCACAAACCTGCCAGTAGCTCTGTATGTACTCATGCTTAGAATAGTCAATAAATCAGGAAAACAAGACCGAATAAATCAAGTATTCAAGGAATCTCCAAAAAGTCAGACCCTTGATTGCCCCTGCCTCTCCCCAAATGCTTCATTAACCAAGGCAAGCCACTTGTATTTTCCAGATTTGTGTGCAAAGGAAAGTATCATTTCTCCATCTGTTGAGGATCAGAGAACAGACTTAGTGCTATCATGGTTCCCACTCACCCAGCCACTGAGAAGTGAAATAAGAAGGCAGAGGTTTTAACAGATGTCCCAACAAACACTCAGACACCTTTCAAAATAATCCATTCTATTCTTTTGTATCTCAGCCTGTCCGTCATCCGTGAGGGGACAAAGTCACAGCTCCATACTGCCACCCTCAGCTTGTGGGGCTCCTTTAATCATTTAGGGATCTTGACTGAGACAAGCTGAGATTCATGGTTTTCATTCAGAAAAGAATTTCAGGACTAATCTGTATGAAGCCAAGTTGGGATTTTATGAAAAACGGGAAGGAAGCTGCTTACAAAAAGTGTAAGGGACAGAAAGGGCGTGGGCTTTAGGAGAAGATTCAGTGTAATAATGGACACTGCTGATGAAGATCTTCTAAGCACATGGTCTAACAGAAAAGGAAAGAAGAAAATATACCCAAGGTCTGAGCTTCTGAAGGGAGAACAGCAATTAAGTATCCTAGCGTCGGCCAAGTACACCATTTGGGTGCCTTAAGTTACAGATTTGCTTAATTAATTAAGATATTTATTTACTTTATATCTCGATTGCAGATTTCTTTCTCTCCTCTCCTTCAAGTCCCTTCCTCTCCCTTCCCCTCCCCACCCACCCACATCTCCTCCCTTCTCCTCTGAAAAGGGGTGGCCTCCCATAGATACCAACAGCTTTGGCATATCATGTTGCAGTAAGACTAGGTTTATCTTCTCCTATTGAGGCTAAACCAGGAAGCCCAGTAAGGGGAAAGGGATCCAAATGCGGGCAACAGAGTCAGAAACAGCCCCTGCTCCCACTTTAGGAGTCTCACATAAAGACCAAGCTGCAGGACTGTTACATATGTGCAGAGGGCCTAGGTCCATCCCATGCATGCTCTATGGTTGGCAGTTCAGTCTCTCTGAGCACCTCTGTGCCTGGGTTAGTTGATTCTATAGGTTTTCTAGCTGTGTCCTTCACCCTTCTGGTTCCTTCAGTCCTTCCTCCCCCTCTTCCACAGGATTCCCCAAGCTCCATTTAATGTTTGGCTGTGGGTCTTTGCACCTGTTTCCATCAGTTGCGGGGGGGGGGGGAGGAGCCTCTCTGATGACAGTTATTCTTGGCTCCTGTCTGCAAGTATAGCAGAAAATCGTTAATAGTATCAGGGGTGTGTTCCATCTCATGGTATGGTTCTTAAGCTGGTCCAGTCATTAATTGGTCATTCCCTTAATTTCTATTCCATCTTTTGTCCCAGCACATTTTGTAGGTAGGACAAATTGTGGATCTAAGATCTTGTGGCTGGGCTAGTGTTCCAATCCCTCTGCTGGAAGTCTTGCCTGGTTATAGAAGATGGACAGTTCAAACTCCATATCCCCCATGGCTTGGGGTCTTAACTAGGGTCACCCTCATAGACCCCTGGGATCTATCCTAGGTTTCTAACTTATCCCAGAGATGCCCCCAAATTCTAGTTTTCTCTCCTAGTTCTCGTTCTCTCTCTCTCTCTCTCTCTCTCTCTCTCTCTCTCTTTCTCTCTCTCTCTCTCTTTCTCCATCCTTTCCCCACCTGATCCTTCCTGGTCACACTCCAGCTTCCTCGGCCACCCAGTCGCCTCCTTCCATCTACCACCGATGTCTAATCTAGTTCCCCTTAGCAGTGAAATTCTAGTGCCCTTTCTTGGCCTATCTTTGTTACTTCTTTGGATCTGTTTGGATGGTTATTCTGTGCTTCATGACTAATATTCACTTATAGTTGAATACATACCTTGTTTGACTTTCTGGGTCTGGGTTACCTCACTCAGGGAAATGCAAATCAAAGTGACTTTGAGATTCTATTTTATACCTGTTATAAAAGCTGAGATCAAAAACTCAAGTGACAGTTAATGCTGGTGAGGGAACATTCCTCCATCGCTGATTGGAGTGCAAGCTTGTATAACCACTTTGGAAATCAATTTAGCAGTTTCTCAGAAAATTGGGAATAGTTCTACCTCAAGACCAAGCTATATCACTCCTGGGCATATACCCAAAAGATGTTCTACCATACCACAAGGAGACTTGTTTAACTGTGTTCATAGCAGCTTTATTCCCAATTGCCAGAAACTGGAAACAACCCAGATGTCCCTCAACTGAAGAATGGATACAGAAAATGTGGTACATTTACACAATGGAGTATTACTCAGCTATTAAAAACAATGACATCATGAGATTTGCAGGCAAATGGATGGGACAGATTTTCTTATTTCCCTCTTCTTGATAAGTGAGGTTATAAAGTGGCCCTAGAGATACACTGGATGGATTATAATCAGTAAGGTGAAACCTAGAAGCCTAGGGTAGCATGGGGAATTTAATACATGTCTTCTGCTGTGGTTCACATTCCTGGTGAGAGTCCTAGTTGGAAGTCTTTAGCTGAGAAGGGAAAAAGTCCTTAAGCAGTTGGTTATTATTGCTGAAATACTTGCTTCTAAGTTGATGAGAGGCTTAACTAGACTCCTAGGTAAGTGTCTTAGTTAGGCTTTCCATTGCTGTGAAAAGACACGATGACCAAGACAACTCTTATAAAAGGCAATATTTAATTGGGGCTGGCTTACAAGTTCTGAGGTTCAGTCCATAATCATCATGGTGGGAAATGTGGCACTGTTCAGGCAGACGTGGGGCTGGAGGACGCAAATGTCCTACATCTTGATCCAAAGGCAGACAAGAGAAGTCTCTCAAAGCCCATATCCACAGTAACACTCGTCCTTCAACAAGGCCACACCCATTCTAACAAGTCCATAGCTCCTAATAGTGCCACTTGCTGGGCCAAGCATATTCAAATCACCATAGTAAGCATTCCTTTGTCTTCCTATTTTCCCATAATTTTCTGTCTTTCTTTTCTGCCTCAAAACTAAAGGAAAGAGGTTTGTATCATGGAGAAGTCCATCTTCCTTCTTTGTATCGATGTCAAAACCTTTAAATGCAAGTATCAAGTGTGGACCACCCATTTTTCCTCTATTGTTTTCATGACTAATCACAGCATTTACCAGTAAAATTAAGATGTTAATTTGGACTTAAAGCACTACTCTAAAACACAGTCCCTCCCATTTACTTGTGCTCTGGCTGAATGCTGATTCTTAGTGATACTTAGATATAGATGCTTATTCTGTTAGGAGCATTACATAATCTTTATAACCACTCTGTGAAGTATCACCGCTAAGATCCTCCCTGAGGATAGAATGGAGAGGAGGAAGAAGAGTAAAAAATTGATTGGTAAGAGAATATGGATTCAAACTCAGGTATGGACTACAAAGCCCTCCTTCCTGAGGAGCATACCACAGTGAACAATACTGAAAAATATCTTACCATGCAACGCCATTTGACATTGTGCATGTCTCTGCATAGCACTGCGCAGCTGTGATCCCAGCAAATGAGTTCTAAACAGTGTTTTAACACATTCGTCCATTTAAAAAAGAAAAGGTGGCTTTTAGCTCTGTCAGATTGATATCACACAACAGATAGCAGGATATATAAAGAATGTTTCTGGGCCTACTTTACATAGCTCTAGACTAATTAGAGAATTAAAAATATTAGTACAGATGAATAAGACTGAAAGATTTTTGAGTCTTATACTGGGAATATTAACACTACTAGTAGCTGCTATACTTCATAACTTCCGGAGTGACATTCATGGAGGTCATGCAAATGCTACCCCCCCGGAGCTGTATAGATCACAATATGTGTGACCATATGCTGTGGCCCTGAATTTCTTATAGGCAGTCTGCCTTCACCTGCACTCCTATTCTGATACACTTTATCTTGACAGGCTTCTGTTTTGGTTTTCATTCTCCAAATGTCCTTCAAATAGTTAATACCTTAAATTCTTCCTTGGCTGTTAGTGGGGACTATTGTCATAAGGGTATGCTAAGAATAGTGAAGCTAATCTTAAAGGAGGGTGCTCTGCATCCCTCTGTTTACACAGAGTCAGTGTCTGCATCTACATACGCAAACATATTAACTGAACAGGGGACCTGAAAAAAAAACGTTTGAGCTTAATTGCAAAACAATGACTGATTGATATAACTGCTTAAAACCTTCTTAGCAATATATTATGCTACATCTCTCTCAGAGCATTGGATTTACATGTTTACTGATATCCCTGAGGAACCTCTTGACTCTTTTCAGGAATGAGAAAAAAAGAAAGAAAGAAAGAAAGAAAGAAAGAAAGAAAGAAAGAAAGGAAGGAAGGAAGGAAGGAAGGAAGGAAGGAAGGAAGAAAGAAAGAAAGATCCCTGCAAGTGAGCAGCTGCAAGGCTTCCTTGCTCCATCTCCAGAAAACTGCTGAGTCGTCCCTCCACTCCCACAGGGCCGGAAGGGATCTAGCTCCACTACTGCCATTGTCTCCTGGTTTTATTTTAATCATATTTTTCAATTCCCCCCAACGGACTCCAATGTCAGCAAAGACTGTTGATCTTGAGAAGTCCTTTGTTGTGAATCCCGCTGAGCCACTTTCCTCAGATAAATGCCCCCTTTGAAGGCCTGCCCCAGTGGTCTCCATGTTGGCTGTCTCACTGAAGAAATAAAGCAGCATGCCTTAGGGAAGACTCTTCAGTTTCCTTCCTAGCCCGGTTTGTGCGCGTTACTCATCCTCCTAGCTTCTTTGTGGATCTAGGAGGTTTGCAGCTTTGTTAGGGCTCTGGTAGACGCTAAGAATATCCCTCGGTACTTTTTTATTCTTCTGAACCAAGCCCTCAAAAGCAATTTGTGGACAAATATTGATCGTTTTTTTCCTCCAAAGATAAACTATTACATATGAAAAGACAGCTGAACATGAAATTGAAAGGTTTACCTTGTCACATGAGGACAGGAGGTAGAGGAGGAAGACCACACTTCCCTACCTTGGGAGACAGGGGGAGGGAACAAGTCAGAAAATGCAACACCTCAGACACTTGCCTTCAGTCTTCCCTAACCAAGTGAAGCTGAATAAACCGGGTAATTCAGGAATGTTCTTTCTTGCTGCACAAAGTACACCATTTGTTACTGTAAGGTATCTGCCATTGGTGGGAGCTTTGGGAAGGTGTTCTTTTACTTTTAATTGAAAGAATAATTGTATTGTATATTTGGGAGATAGAATCAAAGTTTTCATAGGAAAAAATCATGCACATTATACAATGATCAAATCTGGATAATGATTATCTGTCACTCCAAATGTTTCTCATCTTTGTGATAAGAACATTTTAAATACTATCCATAGACTAGTAAAGTGTATGATGTATTGTGGATGTCCAGATTCATCATTGGGGATCTTATTACAATGTAGCTGATTCCTTGGGTCAAGTAAGTCACTTTTCCCTTTTGGGGAAGAATAGGGGGTGGCTGTTTGTTTGTTCATCTTGAGATAGGGCCTCATTGCAGTAGCCCAGGCTAGAATTTTTACTTCTCTTCCTGGATGACAGGCATGCATCCCCCAGGCCCTCTTGAATCCAATCCAGGAAGCCTGAATTTCACCCTAGTGGCTTCCACCCCCAGGAGACAGGGACAGAGGCAAGCACTGGATACCAGTGTGATACAGGCTGTCTCAGTGCTGGGTGTTTTGGGTTCTCGGTTTGGTTTTGCATTACCAGCTTCAGTGAGGTGGAACAGAGGATTACAAAGGGATAAGCTAAATGGCAATTGCTAGTGTATTGTTGTGATCACCAGCACTTTTTCCAACAGCATTTTTTCATTTCTTCAGAGCTCTATGGGGCAGCTAATCTATTTAAGTGTTTTTGTAAGAGAAAATAGGCAATGCCCATATGGTGAGAGCCGTGAAAGTTAAGAATAATATTTCTTTTATCCTCCAAACTCCAGAATGTTTACAGATCTTACTATTATTATAAATATAAATGACAAAAAGAATTTAGTCCGGTGAGAAATCACCCTGCTAGTGGCCATAAAGAGCAACTTAAAGTAAAACACACCACTGTCTAGCCTTCAGCCCTGTCCAGTCTTTAGCAATGAGATAAAAGTCCAATATGAAACTGAGTGTCGATCCATGATTAGAAGAACTGCTTGTTTTAACAGTGATCATGACCAAAGAACTAGGAAATAGAGAATCTCTAGTCTGGAGACTGAAACAGTAGATTTATGCTTTGAAGAATACTCCATTAATTTTACAGAAATTTGTCTAGGTGAACTCCCTGCCCTGGCAAAGTGTAGTTGCCATCAGAAAAAGTGAAAGAATGAAACAAAGAAAGACGGGGAGGGGGGGTGGAGAGGGAAGGAGAGAGGGAGAGAGGGAGAAGAAAGGAGAGGAAGGGGAGATGGAGGAGGAGAGGGAGGGAGGGAGGGAGTAAATGCAGAGAAGTGTCTGAGAGGCACTTCTCAGCATCTGAAGTGTGTTCTTTGCTCAAGCAGCTAATAGAGCTGTTTCTGCCCATTTTGGATTGCAAACCTTACAGATTGTATGTCAAACTGACCTTCACTTAATACCTTCTGTTCTTGATCCTGATAAATACTGATATGTTCTTCTTCTTCTTAAAGAAGAAGAAGAAGAAAAGAAGAAGAAGAAGAAGAAGAAGAAGAAGAAGAAGAAGAAGAAGAAGAAGAAGAAGAGCAACAACAACAACATAGGCTAAAGACTGAAATCACTCAGCCCTGATAAAATAAAAAAATAAAATAAAGTTCTTTTTTTTTCCTTTGGGTAACTAACTGAAACCTGTTAGGGGTTGATCTTTAGGACTGTGTATTCTAACGCTGATATCTATGCCCAGACATCCGCCTATGGTCTAGACTGTGGCATGGTCAAGCATCTCCAGTCTTGATGTTATATAAACAAAATTGTTTTTCATCATCTGATTGACCAATAAAGAATTGATTGAGCCTATGGCTGGGCAAGGGATATAGAAAGGCTGGACTTCTGATACCATCCAGGTAGAGAAGAGAGAGAGAGAAAGAGAGAGAGAAGAAGAGGTAGCCATGAGGCAGAGACCATGTGGAAAGACCAGGAGGATTTGCTATGAGATCAAGGTGAGAAAAATACACACAGGAAGTTCAAGCTAGATGTTTATGAAGAGCTTGAAGAAACCTATGTGGCAGAGCCAATGGCAAGACAGACACTAAGACTGAAGAGGTAAGAGTGGCATATGGGTTCAGTGGTCCATAGGAAGAAGCCATGCTGTCATCCCAGTTAAGCCACTGGGGGATTGTAAACAGAAAAGTAACTTATGTAATTTCATTCATGTCTCAAACTTCAAAGCTCTTGACACATGGATAGGCAAGAGCAGAAGCAGAATGATGGTCTAGAAGTCTGATGGAAGCCTTGAACTAGTCAGATAATGATAATCATGCTGAAGTTAATCGGTTCTGCCCATGTTTATGGACTGGAAATGGTAAGGTTCTGATATATTAGCAGGAAGTTTATGAGCTGGAAAGGCCCCAGTGGCTTCGAGCTTTTGGCCTGAATCTCTCTGTGAATGGTGGTACTGTTTGCTGAAATGGTAGGAAGAAATGACTGGTACAGGGGGCCCAAGAAATCTGTTTTCCTGTGCCAACTTTAACATCCCATGGGAATATTGACATGGTTCAACATGTATGTATGTCTAGATCCAATGAAAGAGAAGATCTAGAATTGTCTAGAACTACCTAAAAACACATTAAGTGGTAAAACCCAGATGTGGGGCAGTAGACTGTGTCAGACAGCCTGGCCCTCTGGTCAAGCACAGGCTTACCCACAGGCAACCCAGTAGGGTTAACCCTACAAGGGACCAAAAAATGCTTTGCCAACACTCCCCAGAAGCCCTTGGCTTGTCAAACAGCTACAACCCCCCACAGCCTTCTGTAGAGAGGTCTGTCATGTGAGGTTTGTTGAGTAGGAGCAACACCAAGCTCTTCCACATGCAGATAAGATACCCTTAAACTCTCAGAACAAGCTCCTCCTCAGGTAGGGGCATGGCCATGCCCCCAAGCCCTGCCACAGGTAGAGGATTGGCCACGCAGCCCCAAGCCATTCCCATGTTAATGAGACACCTAGAGACTTAGCCACGCCCCTTCCCAGTTACTATTCTACCTCTCCCCTCTCGGAGGTTGCTGGGTATGATCTCATCCATGCCACTCATCATGATTCCAATAAACGCTTTAGAATTATGGACTGTCTCTATTCTTCTTGACCCGCCGTGGGAAGCGAGGGATTCAGCCTTTGATTAAGGAGCCATGTCTAATCTCTTGCTGAGGGCATCTCAGCGCTTCTAGATGGCACCCATTCACCCAAGCCAAAGCAGCTAGCCAGCGCCCCAAGCAGCCCAGGTCCCCGGGGCATCCAGCACGTCTGCGATGTCCAGAGCCTGGCCAGAGCTAGCTGCGGAGTTCCCGGGGATGGCCGCCCCTCTCCCACCCAGGGGCAGTGTCCTGGCAGCTTCCCATAGCCCCCACCTGCCCGGTGGACTGTGGGCAGAGGTGTTCAGCCACTTCCCGCGTGTCTCGTCCCTCCCAGAGCCACAGCGCCTGGGGCAGACATGCCGGGCTTCACTCACCACACCGCACTCGTTTGGTCCCACACCCAAGTGCCCAACAAAATCACCTCTTCGAAGAAAGTAAGCAAAAGTGAGAAAATAACCATGAGGCTATACCCTACATTACCCCAAAATCTTTAAGTCATAACTAAGAATGCCTATCAGGGACAGGCCAACACTATTCCGGAAGGAAAAGAAGCATGGCATACATACATGAGATACATATGCCAAGCGAAAAATGAGCTTCTAGAAGGTGGGAAAGAATGACCAGTTACCCGTTCTTAGCATATCCTATAAGATCAATACCAATGTCCGCTGGACTTGGCAAGATGGCAGCCATTAGATGGCTTGACAAGGATTTCTGTAGCAGAGAGACATAAGCACAGACTTAAGACCAGGAATGCAAATGACATAACCCTCTTCTGCTCAAAAGAAACAGAGGTAAGCAAAAGCAGGAGGTAAGTTCTGTTTTATGGGAGCTTTTAACACACTTCTGAATCCTAACAGCAAGAATTCCACGGAGGAAAGGACTCCTAACTGCAGGGGTAAAGCCACTGAGGAGGCAAGAAGTAAAGGTATCTATCACAAGAGAGCTGAGCTGGGTTGCTAAAGAAACAGTACTCTCCATCCACTGAAACAAAGACAAGACAAAGGGTCTGGATCCGATGTAGATGGATTTGCTATGTACTGTTTGTTCTTTTCAGTTTGACTTTATTCTTTAGTTAAAATTTGAGAAAAGGCCATGTGCATGGGCAGAAATGCTATTTGATGCTGCAGGAACATGTAGCTGCTTGTATTCTAAGGCTAGTTATGTCCCTCCCTCCTCAAAATTCTGTTTGTACAAGAAGATTCGCATGAAGCTTCTGGAAACTTGCCCCCAGTTGGTTCTGATTGGTAAATAAAGATGCCAACAGCTAATAGTTGGGGAGGGCAGAGAGCACGGGATTTTAGGATTTCCTGGCCTTGGGACTGGAAGAAAGGAAAGGAAGATAAAGGAGATCCGCCAAGCTGCGGGGGTGTAGAAGAGAGGAGCGTTGCCATGCCTGAGAATAGTGGAGGACAGAGAGGCATGGCCACCAAGTGAAGGAGCCAGGTAAGCGCAGCCCAGAGCCCTGCCCACCTGGATCCAGTGCAGCCAAGATAGAACATAGAATTAGTAATAACTCGGGATTAACCTGTGAGGTAGATTCTATCAACAGTGGAGATTAGACAGTGGCCTAGCCTTCGTGCTGTTTAAAGCATATTTAAGATATAAAGGTGTTGTGTGTCGTTCGTGCAGGAACATAAACCATTGAGACAGGTAGCAAACCCCACAGAGGGATTTATTAACAATTATTTCTAAAGGGACAGGACAAGGTAGGCCTCTAAGAACAGAGCTGTGAGCAGTCCAGCTGTATAGCAGTGCAGAAATCCTGCTTGGAGATCTATGAACAGTCAGATGACTCATTCTCCTCCTGCTTCACTAATGTTGCTAAAGAAGATAATCTTTACACTAAGAAGATTTTTGCCTATATTGAAAATATGGACAGTGAAACTAAATAGAATGGAGGTGAAGTCACAATAGACAAATAAATACATTTGACTAGAAGGATAATAAAGACATCGCACTCTTTATTCCTATTTGTGTATCTACAAAAATTGGCCCTACTGAATTTACAGGGTCATTCTCTGCTATTAGAAAGTTTTAGTTTGTTAAATAATTATTTAGACATGGTATAACAAAGACGGCATGCTACCAATGCAGTATCCTTCCTTCCTTCCTTCCTTTCTAAAAGAAACAAGCACCGCTGGCTCTCACCTCCTAGAATTAAGACATTCCCCAGATTTCTTTGCAGCTATTTGTGGCCACAGAAGAAATCATATATCAATGAGTCGTGAGGAAAAGTAAATTAACACAATTTCTGAAATTGTCTCTTAAGGATGTAAATGCCTTACCTGCTTTTTAATCCTCCTCTAGAAAATGACTGAGTTCTAGTCACCATCTTGAACCATGTTAAAACAGGCTGGAGGGAGTCCGAGTTCCTAAAATGTTTATAGAACCTCCACAACCTGGAAAGCTTACAAATTAAAAAAAACAAAAACAAAAACAAAAACAAAAACAAAAACAATGTAAGTTCAATATTTTATTTTCTAAAGGCCATAGCTTATATAATAGCTAAAAACCTCTGGGCCCATGATGGTGTGATCATGAAAGTGATCCATGACGCTGGCCATTGAAATGACTGGAGACTGAGGTCCTTTAAAAAGTCTTAGTTCCTCTTCTTTAAACTAAAGCTACTGGCAAATTTCCCGTCCAAGTACAAAGTCCTTACTTCATTGCTATCTCTAATTCTCAGGTCATACTAGTAGACTTGCTGCCAGAACTGAGTCCACAATTTCTGACTGATTTCCTGAAGCACTGTATGCACTGTCCAGGGTTCTGTAAAGGCCACACCCTGGACTCTAGGTCCACTTTTCACTTACATTTCCATCTAGATACCTGATCTCGGGAGTATTTCTGTGAACCACTGGACACTGACCCCTCAAATCCCACCAATGTTCATAGCCTTCTCTAAGTAGGGGTGGGGTGGGGGAACAGATCTGAAAAATGGCAGCTTCTCTAAAAATGTGCTTACCAAAGGATATACTTTGAGGGGGAAGGCACTTTTTAATAATGAAATTGTGTGTACTCTCAAGATTTATTCACTAACCAGAGATACATACATTTTAGATTCTAAAATGCCACCACAATAAAAGACAGAAGGCAATATGCCAGACAAAAACAATTATTTGCAACACATTATATAAGCTATGACCTTTAGGAAATAAAATATTGAACTTACATTGTTTTTATAATTTATAAGTAACTTCCACATTTTTTTCCACATTTCATTACTATTAAACCAGAATGAAACTCTTTCCCTTAAGTTATCATTTATTAAAAATCTCCCCTGGATTCCAAAGCAATTTAACAAAACGTACCTTGCAGGGAGATCGAAAATCTTATATGGCATTTCAGCAGATTTCTCTTAAAAACAAAAATAAAAACAGTTGCGCTTTCTAAACTCTATGTGAATAGCATTAAGCCAAGAGAAACTTTTGGAAAAGCCGGTAGCTGAGGTCTGTCTCTGCGTTTTCATTTGATCTCTCTCTGGATTTAATACCCTCCTGAAGCCTGACTGGAATATATGCATGTCACAGCATGGCAGAGGGATAATACATTTTCCCCTGCTTCACTGAGCGTGAGCTGTGTATCTTGCCATCTTGAGAGTCCACCGTGGGGCACATTTATCCCCATTAGAAAAGCATGGTTGGATAATATATGGATGCTGCAGCCATTCATGACAAATAAGTAAAACCATAACCTATGCACTCAGGGACCCATGCATATGCGTTGAAGCTATTAACTAGGTATTGACAGGATCTTGTTGAAGCCAGATTTTCAACTCCAAAGTCTAAATGAACAAATACATTGATTACATTTGCATATTTATTCAGCTTCAGAGGCAACAACTTTAATCCCAAGAAAGAAAAGAACAGGGCTTGCCACTTTGACCATGAGAATTAACTTTGCCCACCTTAAAAAAAAAATGCCACTTACATGAGGGTATTTATAAGTACTTCTTGAATAACCATAAACTCTATCCAGTTCCTTCTTTTTTATTTTATTGTTATTTGTGTATGTATGTGTGTCAGTGTGTGTTTGTGAATGTTGCACACAGGCGTATGAAGAGAGTGATGGAGCTGGAGTTACTTAGAGTGGTAAGCTGTCACCTAATGTGGGTGCTGGGAATTGAACTCCCATCCTGCTCAAGAACAGCAATCACTCTTAACCACTGAGCCACCTCTCCAGTCCTGTTACTCCTAATGTCGCTTCAGAGCCAAAGATCATAGTGAAATAGAACATTTAAAAAACGTGATCCCCAAATAAACAAGTGTTTATGCTTCAACCCCCAACGTTTACTCATTGTGTATGCTTGAGCAAAATTATGTATCCAAAGGTTCAGTGTGCAGTAAAACAAAAGAAACAATACTTGCCTTGTAGGATTTTCTACAGAATACTCAGGATCTGGGAGCAAGAGGGAGGCGTAATATGTGGTATTTAGGATGCCTCTGGCATTCAACACATATTGGCTGTTTTCACCAAGGTTCATGAAAAAACTGCCCGTTGAACCTGCTACACAGAAGAAATGTCACATGTAAGTTTTTGATAAGCATATTCTCCAGTCACCCAGTGTCTTAGTCAGGGTTTCTATTCCTGCACAAACATCATAGCCAAGATGCAAGTTGGGGAGGAAAGGATTTATTGAGCTTACATTTCCATGCTGCTGTTCATCATGAAAGGAAGTCAGGACTGGAACTCAAACAGGTCAAGGAGCAGGAGCTGATGCAGAGGCCATGGAGGAATGCTGCTTACTGGCTTGCTCTCTTCCCCTGGCTTGCTCAGCTGGCTTTCTTATAGAGCCCAGACTACCAGCCCACAGATAGCACCACCCACAAGGGTCCCTCCCCCCTTGATCACTAATTGAGAAAATGCCTTACCACTGGATCTCATGGAGGCATTTTCTCAACTGAAACTCCTTTCTCTGTGATAACTCCAGCTTGTGTCAAGTTGACACTCAAAACTAGCCAGTACACCCAGGTTAGTTCTCAAGGTGAAATTTAGTATTGTCCCTAAATAGAAGGGGGAAATAGACACAAAACTCAGAGAAGCATACAAGGCCTGAAGAGCCTAACAGAAGTCTTGCCCTATAGAAAGATTTATAAACATCCCAATTCACAGCTGTGTGGGTGCCTGCTGAGTACACAGAAAACAACACTGGCCAACTTCACGACAAAGGGAGTCATGGTTAGGGTCAAGGGGCACCTCAGGTTAGTGATCTCTCCTTTGTGATAAAAAAAAACTTCAGAATTCACACCTTTCCAAACTCTTTAGTGTACATTTTGTGAAAATAAAATCTTCCAGTTGGTTCATTCTTAGTGTTGATGAGTTCATTCCTCAAATTTTTTGACTTTAGAGTTAAACTCTTTGTCATTGAAAAATAATACTATACAGCTTTCTCCATAAACTTAAGAATTCAGATACATTACTGGTGTTAAACTCTCATAGATATGCTTAATATACTTGCTCCTCCAATTAAAATAACACAGTCATTAATATACTATATTATGTTATGAAATCATAATTGCAGCCAAGCAGAAAATAATTACCATCTATCAGCCTTCGTGGTTTACAAAAGCACAATTATTTTTCCTTTGTTTTAGAAGTATTATAAGACAAATTCTAGTTTTATAGTGGCAACCCTCTTACTTTGTAACCCACTGTCACATGTGTCTGTAAAAATGTCCCCTATCCTGGGCTCAACTTACACTAAGATAGTTTAATTTTAAAATCTAATCTCAGGGCAAATCCCTCCGATTCTATTGTAAACACCTGGTATGGAAAAACACTAGGTTTCTTTCAAATGTATCTTCATGTGAGAACAAGTGATTTCACACATCTCCCAAGCCAGAACGAAAACACTACTGCTTGCAATTACTTTATATCAACAAACCTGTAGCAAACACCCGTTGTAGCAGGCATTGTTTCACAACGTGTTCTAAAGGTCTTGTCTTCAGCCTGGGTAGAGATGGCTGGACAACAAGATGGGGAAAGAGCACCAAAAGAATACAACACAATGACAGAGTAGAAAGGGGCAACGGAGGAAAGATAAGTATCATAATAAAACTTCGGGGCGAAATAGCTCAAGAATATCACTGCAAGGATGCCATGTAGACAAGGAGAATCACATCCAACAGACACAGGGCTGTGTGTCTTTGACATAGCACATGATACCAAAAAATAGACAAGGGGTTCAACTTGCATGAATCATGTGTGGACTGTTCTCCTATAACCCGAGTCCACTAGCCTCATTTTCTTGAGAGACCCACTCTTGAGACCCATAGGACCCGAGTGTCCCTGTTCTCAGCTCAAGAATACAAAACAAGGCCATCAGAGTACATTACTTAACTGCAGTGACAGTTGGGAATGGATAGATAGTCCACTCTAGGCCACCAGAGTCTTCAGAGCAGCTAGAGAAGGCAATTGGTACTTTTTATGTCTACTAATGACCCAGGAAGTTTGTGACTCTCTGATCTATTAACAGGCACTTTAAAAGGACAAATGGACTAATATGAAACAAATTCAGAGTCAGCAAGAGGAGGGAGATGTGATTTTACTCTAACAGCTCAGGAGTGTGTCCTCATGGCTGCTCTAAAATTGTTTCAATGCTCAAACTATCTGAACCCCAAACTCATCTTCCTGTTCCAGCATTTTCTATAAAAATAATTTATTTTGTGTCTTCAAAATTATGAATGGTGTTGCTATCTACTTAGTTATTAAGTTAGAAAGTGGAGAGTCAGTCCTACTTCCCGATGCTCTGTAAATTTTGTTAGTCTATGTTACCCCTTCAATGGCTATCTTCCTCCCCTGTACCTCTATCCCTGCACCAGCGTCTTCTGGTCTCACCTGTGTGTCTTGGAGTCTGAAGATGAAGAACTGAAGCTCTGTAAGAAAACTAGCCAGGATTCTCATTCTCTACGTTGATCTTTATTAATCCCCAAAACTAAAACAAGTTACTTAATGTTCCTAACCATTTTCCCATCTGCAAAGTAGGGATAATTGTTCCTACTCATTAAAGTTGGAATTCCATGAGTAGAGAGTCTAGCACAGTGCATGCTACTCAGTAAGTAACAAAGAAATGCTAGTTCTCCTAGTGCAAATGTCTGCTAACTGACCTCCTTCATGCTCATTCCCACCTCTTTATCTCTTAGAGGTTCCCAAAGCATGTCCATTAGCTATATAATTTTGGTGGTTATTTGTTTCTTCAAGATGTGCCAAGCAATGCGCTGATGAACTGCAGAATGAATTGGCTGATCCAGGTATCCTTTATTTAAAGAAAAGAATTGGTTTCATAGTAGAGCAGTAGGGCAGTTGGATGAATGAGTGTCCATGGGTAGAGAGTGTCTGCCAATGCATTAATGCAGACAACATGTCTTATTGTATCTTCATAAACAAGTTGAGATCTATTTGCCTCTGGAAGAAGCCTACCCTCTCACACATTTCCTGCCAGCTGACCTCCTGAACCTTCTTCAAGGTTGGTCATTCAATCTTTGGCCTACTTATCTCTTCTAAAAAAATGATGTTTCGCATCTCCTTTCTCTATTTTTGCTTTACTTTTAAAGAAAATCAAACTTTTCCTGCAGTATATAGTATATGCAATAAAAATGTACCCATTTTAAGTGTATATGCATTCCCGTAACTATTACCAACAACTAAAGCCTGAACCATTCAATCAACCCTAAGTGCCCACTTATATCCATTTCTAGGCATTTCCTCCCCAAGAAACCACTTCTTATCAGGATACTATGTAGATGAACTTCCCCCATATGCACACCTGTGTCTGATTCCTTTCACACAATGCAATGCTTCTGTGATTCATCCACACTGTTGGGTGTAACAAAAATTTGTTTTGTTTTTATTCCTGAGGAGTAAGAGATTATATAGTGCAGCAAATGAGTATTCTTGATGTCACACAAATAAACACACAACCAAAGTGACCCAAGGCAATCTCTTTTTACAAAAAGCGTATGGTGCACCAGAACACTAACCAGGCTAGCAAGCAGGCACGACCAAAATGGCCTCTGTCTTTTGTCCCTGACATAAGTGGTGACTGTTTCTCATCCTGTTGTTGGAACCACACCCTAACTGACTAAGCAGCACAAAAGAGAAGGGATAGGACTCTTACTGGGCTAACTATGCAGGATAGGACAAAAAGCCTTTCTCGCATGTACCTGTACAACAACCAGTTTATCTAGTTCCGTGTTGAGGGGCATTTGACTGAGTTTCTGCTTTGGAGTGTTATGAATAATGTTTCTAAGAGAATGTCCACACATCTTTGTGGGTCTTTGTGTGGGTGCATATTTCTGTTTCTGTTGACTACATGTCTAAGGATAGAGCAACTGAGCATCCAGGAAAGAGCACACTTAATCCCGTGATACATTAGATCAAGCAGTTTTCCAAACTTTCTATTGTAGTCTGAATTTGAAGAAATGGTGTATATACAAGAGCTCCAGAAGCTGCTTCACAGCCATCTAGCACTAGATATTTAAGACTCTTTAATGTCAGTCATTCCATTGACTGTTCAGAGGACTATAACTCCTGTTTTAATCTGTGTTGTCTTCATATCTAATAATGTTTAGCATCTATTTGGCATCCTTAATTTCTTTCTCTTTTATGGAATATCTGTTCAAATAATTTGCCTTTTTACTGGATCACTTTCTTTGTATATCATTCCAAAAGAAAAGCATTTGGGGCTAGAGAAATGGCCCAAGAAGGTAAAGGAACTTGCCCCAAAGCTTGGTGACGTGAATTTAATGTCAGGGATGGACACATATGGTAGGCAGAACCAACTCCAGAGTTATCCCCTGACCACCTCATATGTACCTTGACATGCAAATGAATTTACATACACTTATGTGAGCCCATGCACATGCACACATACACACAAATGGATATATATTTTAATATTTTTATGATTTGCTTTTTATGTTTTATGTGCATTGGTGTTTTGTCTGCATATATGTCTGTGTAAGAGTGTCAAATCCCCTGGAGCTGGAGTTACAGACAGTTGTCAGCTACCATGAGGATAATGAGAACTGAAGGAACCCAGGTCCCCTGAAAGAGTAGACAATGCTCTTTACCACTGAGTCATCTCTGCAGCCACACAAATATAATTTTTAAAATTAAAATATGCGTTTGAACCTTCTTGGTCTTTTTCTACATGATGCCCTATGTGTTGGCCAATCTTTTGCTCTGTGTCTGACTCATAGTCTTTCAAACTTTTTATTTACATATGTGTGTCTGTGCCTGCATGGCTTTATATGTGCCACATGTATGCAGGAGCCCATGAAGGCCAGAAGGCATCAGATTTTCTGGAACTAGAGTTACCAACTGCTATACACTATCACAAAGCTGCTGGGAACTGAGCCTGGGTCCTATGAAAGAGAAGGAAGCACTCTTAACTGCGGAGGCTTCTCTCCATTCTTCTGACACACTTATTAAGTGCACAGCTCATTGGGACCTCTTCTCTGTGCATCCTTGTCACACCTCTCCATCTCTCCTTTGTCTATGCTCTCACACCACTGTCATCCCCTTTCCTTCAATAGTGGCACTTATCCAATGGTGTCGTACTTCAGGATTATAGATCACTATGTCTCCTGGCCTGTGATCTCCTTGAGAGTATAAGAAAGTTATCTTTTTCTTTAAATTTGCCCATGGATTAACACAACACCTAACATGTGTTAGAGAGCAAAGAGCGGCATGTTAAGAATGAAGCCTTTAGAGAGGGGAGTGCAATGTCAGAACACTGAGATGTGTATCCCTGTCTTCACTCATTTCAGAGATACTCACTGGTCTTCTGTGACCAGGTACTTCAGATACCATTAGACAGACATCAAGAAGCTAAGCCAAGTCTCTGCCTTTGTAGAATTTAGTCTATGGTAAAGGAGACAGATACCTAGCTAAGAGTTGAGATGCAGTGTTGTGAATCATATATACAGCACTTAGAAGACTAAGGGATATTGGAGTAGACTCTCTAGCTTAGGCTTTGAAATCAGACTTTCTGAAAGGCAGATATCTAAGCTCAGGCTGAAGGGGATATTGTTGCGGAGGGGGCAAGTCAGGAGAAATGTGGATAGTGGTTCATGCAAAGGTCTGTCCGAGGAAGGCAAGAACCAGGCTTATCCAGGGAACTACAGGAATGGACAAAGCTAGAGAAGACTGCAAAAGGAAATGCTGCTGACAGCTCCATTAAAATGGTCAACAGATCCACGAGGAAGGGTTTTTATAAACTCCAAATTTCACTGTAGGAGGAGAGCTTTTGGTCACCCTCCACCATAAGCACACTTGTAAACACTGCTTGGGAACTCTTGGCAAGGTATAATGACCAATATCAGTTTCCTTATTTTTATCAATGAGAAGAATGTCAAACCATTGCTGTGAGGAATAAGTTAATGCAGGTCAAATTTTGTGCCTGAGGTTAACTGGATGCTCACTGAACATTTTACCCTTGACAGTACCGATTAACCTCTGTTCTACAGCAACCCCTGATCTAGGTATAACACCTCACTCAGCAGCAGCACCCCACCATGAACCCACCACTGTGTCACTTCTGCACTATAGCAAGGTGTCCCTTTCCCATAAGCCCCCTGTTATTCCCCTTTAGACCTTTGAGGTCCTGCTGTGTAAGCCATTCTTTCTGAATAGGAAAAGACAGAACTGTAAGATTCAAAAAGCTCTACAATTTTCCAGGACTCAGGATGCTCAGAGTTTTAAGATTCACAAAGCTGCCTCCCTGGGTTATATAAGCAACAGAAAATCACTAAAGAAGAAGGAGGCTCTTTGTAACTGGGGTGAGTCTTTGGTGAAGGGTCTGTATTTATATCATCCAGAATCTCATAAGCAACCCATCACCTATATTGCTTCTCTAAATAACCCTAATAAACTCATTGATTTACCAAGCTATGTTTAGAGAGTTTGTCATGGGTGCCCTAGGTGGGATTTGTCATCTCCCTGGAACAAGTTGCAAGTCCATGTAGTGATGGTACACTGAGGCAAAACCTGGTTCCCTCATGACTTCATGGAGTAGGGCTCCTTTGTACCACCCCCACCCTTTATTTGTTTCATTATTGTGATTTGTGACCCCCAAATTGCAGTGTATTAAGACACTAAGCATTTGAGACCATTTTTTTACATCATTAATCTTATCCTGTTTTATTAAGATATTAAACCCACTGATAACATATAATCAGTGCTCAGTAAATATATGCTATAAAGAATAGAATGTTTACTTTTTTACTACATGAGACAACATGAGCACTAATTCATCTCCAAACTCTGGAATCAAACAAAATTCAGTCCGACTCCCAATTCCATATGTAACCAACTTCATTGTCTCTGCCAAGTTTGTCAATCCACTGTACCTTCCCTCAGTCATCTGAAAGGCACAGACAAAATATGTGTACCTCAGGTCACTGGAGCCACCAAAGGTGATATAGTCTGTATACCTTCTGTTGCAGGTACAATACAGTAAGTGCTCAATAAATGGAACCTACTGACACCATGTTCCTTGGGTTGGAATCTGATCCTGGGGAGGTTTGAAGCTTTGTTGTTATATGAATTTTGCAAAAAGAAAAAAAAATCCTCCAAGGCATAGACATCATTTCCCTTGTATTGAACACCTCAGAAGGAAAGTTGAGTGTAGCTGCCTCTCTCTGCCCCAGGACATATCCAACAGTGGACTAGTCACCTTGGCAACCTGAAAGCTTTACTTCGTGCAACCACCTCAAGAATGCCTATTCCACTGAATGCATATCCATAATATTGTCAAGTCAGTAATTACTCTGACTGAAATAATAGTGTGTTAACAGACCAAGCCTCCAGGGCTCATCAATTATCCCTTCTCACTTTCTTCAATGAGCATCTCAGGGTCCAGGGGATTTGAGCTCTTACTGGCCTCAGAGGTTTCATGTTGGTTACTTCTCTCATTATTAATGCTTCGGGCATGCTCCATTTTCCCAGCACCACAAGTCCCAATCAACTCACGCTGGCAGTTGACATCTTTTTAATATTTGTTGCTCTCTTTCTGCCTAGCACTTGTGGCTCCATCTTGACAAGAAGCTGTTCCTGTTACTGCCATTACTAACTAAATAGCTCTTGGACTCTAGCTGGGAAACACTATCATAAATTGCTTAGAGTTATCCTATTTCCTGCAAACAAAAACCCAGGCAGCTTCAGGCCCATTTTTACTTTATTATTTATATAGCCAGGCCATTTATTGTAGAATACTGCCTCTCCCTGGGTTAGAGTAGGCGAATTATTCCATTTCCTATCATAAATGTGCAACTCCTGATTCAGCAGCCTCAACAGGAGGCGTACTTGGGATGGAAGTGTTTGAACATTTGTTGTTGAGAGTAGAAATTCATTATCTGTGTCTTGCCTTTATTTAGCACTTAACATAGAGTGGGGATGAAGAGATGGAGTCCCCCATCTAGTTAGCCATTGGATCAGGTCATTGCTGTGGAAAGAAATATGATGAGAGCAAGCCTGGACAGATGCATGTATTTTAATGGTTGTTGGTTCTATTTAGTGGAGGTTTGTTAACTGCATAACATGTGCCTGTGTCTGTGTCTTTCAAGTAACATTTCTAACCACCTGGGAGACTGTGAAGAAAGTTAAATGAGATTATATAAAGAATGGGTACCATTACCATAAAGGCTGGAGAAGGTTTGAAAGAAGAGAAGAAATATGCTCTTACATCAGCTGTGAGATTTTTAACAGAAATGCAATCTGCCTAATTATGGGAGTTTTGCATTGTAAATTACTATACAAGTAACATTATGGCTGATCGAATGTAAGTAGAAGAAGGGGCTGAGGGTTTCTCACTAGATGAAAAGAAGCTTCTCAACTTCTTTTTTATATAAACAATCCTATTGGACAGAGTGCTTGCTTATCTTGTAGGTAGCCCAGCACACACCTGCAATCTTAGCGCTTCAGAAGCTCCAGTGAACTGGGGGTCATCTTTGGCTACACAGAGAGTTCTAGGCTAACCTGGAATACATGAAACCTTGTCTCAACAAAACAAAGAAACAATAAAACCCTACTGTTATTCTATCTCCCATTCTCCTGTCTACTCCCTGTAAAATTCCATTTCTGTGAAACACAGGAATGAAGGACAGCTTGTGTTTTTAGGCTTATCTAGTATCTGGTGCACCCTGGCAGACCCCACACCTCTCCTGTTGGCTGGCATTGTACATTGTTGAGGCAGAGAAGCATCATGAGAGATGCCTCCTATGAAAGTCTGACCCCTTCACCGCTGTCTAGCACTTGTTGCTGGAGTGCTATCACTGACGATAGCTAGAGAGCCACTGGCCATTCAGAGTATCTGATCCTAAGAAAAAGAAAATGGATACCTGGAAATGTATGAAAATACTTAAGTTTGTGTTTATTTGAAAGAAGGAAAGTGATTAGATCTCTCCCGTTTTTGCTTGAGAATTATTTCATTGTCCTTGGCTGAGGAAGAAAGCATCAAATTGGAACTGCCTCTACTTCTAGAACAATTTCAGGTGAGAGAAATCAGCAGGTTAGTGTCTGGTCCCTCTCAGGTAGCCATCTTGAAATGTATAGAGTTACTGAGAATCAGGTCTCTCCATCAGTAACAGAGAATCTGGAAATCGTTGTGGAAAAGCCAGACTCTGGTCTCTGACTATGGCTCTATGGCTTCTGACTGGAAGCCATGAAGAAGATAAGCCACATCCCAAAAAGCTTGAATGACAGTGTGTCCACTCCCAGTCAGTTTCATTAGAAATGAAGGAGCTGGACTGTGAGCTCAGCTTGCCTTGGGCCTGCAAGTCTATGTCAAATAAATCGTTATTACTTCTATTTTAATCTTGGTCTACCACAGGTCCAGTACGGACACCACAATTTTAAAAGTCTGTGCACTATTAAGGAGTAAACCTTTTCTTCATGTGGCTGGTGAGGCAACCTAGTGAACTGTTTCTGCTGCTAAAATGGGTCTCTGCTTCTGGAGTCTAGAGTCTTAATGATTCTAGGGGTAGAAGCTCAGTTATGGTAATAAGTTCCAGAAAGAAATCATTATTTGAATTGAATCTCTGTCAAAATAGACTTATGAACAACAGGCAAGATTTAACACCTCAGTACAAGAGCATGGGACTCAGATTCAGAGTCTGAATAGACCTTATTAAAAGGACCATGCATGGAGATTTCTAAAGTGTCTCTTTTAGTCCATTCTGCAATGTCTTTGATTAATCTTCCTCTGTCATCAGCTAAAAAAAAATCACTTAGCCTACTCTACAATGTAAACATTCTCCATCTCTAACAGCGCTGATGGCTTCATTATCTCTGCTCACCAAACAGTGTCTTCTCACTGACAATTCAAATTATGTAAAGTAAGTAGAATGGAATGGGATGCTTTGAAAGGAGTAGAAATTTGTGAATGCAACATGATTTTCCCTACATGGCCCTATCACAAATTAATGGCACCCTTCAAAATTACACCCTGCTCCCTACCTGATGCAGGACTAATCAAAATGACCTCATCTTTAAGATCTAACTTTTGAAAGACAGGTTTATCTTCTTATATAAGACTAAGTAGAAGCCATAGCTAAACCATATAACACCACTGATGAAGCCAACATAATTCATGGGCACAATATATATATATATGTATATGTATATAGGTACAGACACATACATACATACACACTATGCATGTATATATGCACATATACTCACACATACTATATATGACAGTTTGAATATATCCATGAAAAGCTCATTTGTTGGAAATGTATTTCCCAAATTCATATGTAATTAAAGGCAGGAACCTTTGGAAAGTAACCAGGATTAGATGATATCATGAGAGAGAAGGCTTAATGACAAGGTTAATGTATTGACAGTAGGAAGAAAGACTTAGCTGAAATGTTTGCTCTATCTCACCATCTGATGCTCTCTGCCATACTATGATGCAGCAAAGGGACCTATACCAGTTGCTATGGAGACTGTGATGCTGCACTCTTGACCTCTCCACCCTCCAGAATCATAAACCAATGAACCTTCTATTTATTTCCATTTCTTTGTTTCTTTTTCTGTTTTGTTTGTTTCTATTTTTTTTCTCATTTTTTGTTTTGTTTTGATTTGATTTGATTTGATTTGAGACATAGCCTCACTCTGTAGCCAAGCTGGCCTACAACTCACAATGTGCCTCTTGCTTCAGCTTCCCAAGTGCTGTGATTACAGGTACATGCAAGCATGGCTGTCTAGCATCTAATTAATGCTACCTGTGACATCGAGTGTAGTAACAAAAAATTAGCTAAGAAGGTGAGAATTTGATTTAATCTTACAATACATAAGAGACTAAATATTAGCTTGTTGTCACTAAGACTCATTACTGATAAGATAGTGTATATAGTTTGCCTAGCAATTCCTAAAACAGAATTGGAGCCCCCTCTCAGGCTCAGATTGGCTGTTGATTAGAGAAGTATATTTCCAATTTGCTAACAAGCAAGGGGAGAGACAGAGCAGATGCTGTTCAAATGTAAGAGTCTGAAAAACTATTTACTAGGGACAAGATAAAACCAAACAACGTAGACCAACTAAAAGATCCCAAGAAGAAACACTCCCCAATATCCCATAAGGCATTGTGTCACCCACTGTCATTTTATAAGTTAAGATATGAGAAGCTTACCAAACAGTAGCTGAACCACTGTTCAGCTTTCCTTGTTTTTGTGACATGAAGATATAAAAATAACAATAAATCTAGACAGCACACAATAGTAAGCACTTACCATGAACAGAAATGACCTCCAGGTGTTCAAGTTGCCCAAGACCAACAAGATTTACATCTCAAGCAGGATCAGCTTGAGCAGAGTAAGGCAAAATTTTCCATAAAGGGCAGGATAGCAAATGTTTCATTTAGGGTTTAGCAAAACAGCTCTCTGTCTTATCTCAACTCTAATATTATAGCCCCACAGCAACCATGTGCAATACAAAAATTAATAAGCATGACTGTGTTCAGTAAAACTTATTTTTTAAAAAGGCAGTAAGATATGGTTCACTGGATGTAATTTATCAATACTTACCTACCTCATCATCATCATCAACAACAACAAACCCTCTCTTTTTGTTGTATTTGAAAAGTAAAGGGCTGGAAAGGTGGTTCCGTGGTTAAGAGCACTAACTGCTTTTCCAGAGGTCCTGAGCTCAATTCTCAGCACCCACATGGTGGCTCACAACCATCAGTGATGGGATCTGATGCCCTCTTCTGGTGTGTCTGAAGACAGCTACAGTGTACTCATATAAATAAAAATAAATAGCTAAATCTTTAAAAAAAAAAAAAAGAAAAGTAAAACTTTGAAAACTAGTTAATCACTTATAAAATATATTTAATAAATAATAAATAAATCTATTATTTAATAAAATTTTACTTTTGGAAGTTCCAGAGCTAATATTTATTTGATAAACAGTTGACGGGTTTAAAGCAAACCTTCTTGGGATACCTAATAATGAGCATGGGTGGACAGAGGAACAGATAGCTCATATTTACCATTCTTAAAAGAGCTTTCTTGCTATTTCTAGGGAAATTTTCAATAGAACGTTCTCTCCATTCTTTTGTTAGTAGTTTGCAAAATTCAGTTATCTAATTTTTAATCAGGGATGTTTATGAAAAACAGGATCCACTAGTTCTCTTTGGAAGGTCTGAGGCTAGCCCCAGTCTCTATGCTTTTTTACAAATGAATGGCAATCACCTTATGAACATGCAACTGTGGAGCAAGCTTAGGATACAGTGCAGTTATTTACAAAGGGAAGCCATTCTGGAAGGTAGCAGATAGGATAATAGCATTTGTTTTAGACAAGTGTTCTTTCTATCGTGATTATTTTACAGGGACATGTGTTTGCCCTAGATGTCTGAAGAATGGTTTATTCTCTGCTGTTCTTTTCACTCTTGTTCCCTTGTGTCTGCTCCTGTAGGAAGTAAGTGTAAACAGCACAGAAACACAACCTGCACAGATAGGATCTATATTTTAACTCTGACTTGGTTCAAGACCTTTCTAAGATGCGTTTGGGGAGTTGGCTTCATATTCTGTTCAAAGAGTATCAGCCCTCAACAGATGATAGTGTTGCAGTCCACAAGTCCACACTTCATAAGAAGATATATAGATATATAGATATAGGCATAGATATAGATATACTTTGCACTCTGCCTTCATAAACAATAGCTGCTCTGACATCTAAAATAAAAACAATAGGATCAGAAAACCAACAAATATTGATCTCTGACTAACAATGCACACAGAAAAGAATACAAGGGGAAAGTGCAAAGTGTGTTCTGTGCACTGGATGCGAGCACAATGACAAACATTTAAAAGCTACCAGAAATCCTTCACTGGGAGGAAGAGTTGTCACATAACAGAGTGCAGGGTGCTGGTACAGAAAGACACGGGCCCTGATTTCTCTGTAGCTTTCTGTCAAATTCAAAGTTGCTGACTACCTAGTTTCAGGCGTATTTGAAAAATATATTTTGGCACACAGATAAAGCACTTTACTAACCCAGAACTGCTGCTGGGCATGCAACAAGAGTTTATTTAGTTATGCCCACCCTTCCCAGAAGTAGGGCCTTTAAAAAGAAAAAAATCTTCGGGAAATTTAGATCTGGGAAAACTCTACTCTCCCCTCCCCCAAAGATGTCAACTTAGGAAAGGTGAATCCAATCATAAATTCACTGAATGGCACAAATATTACGGAGAATACTGTGGCTCTCTCTGTTACCTTCCTACAGCTGACAGGTCCTAAATGTCCCTATTAAGAATTCATATTAGCCAAGAAGCCCAGGGAAGCACAAAATTTTGCTGGCTTGGAAAGTAACTTGCAACTGCAGAGCAAAAAAATGCTACTTCTCTACTCTTAGCTCCAGGCCAAGCACCACATTTGCATGCACTGTTCAATCCCTGGGGAATTTCTGCTTGCTTTTCTATTACACTTGCCTTACCAAGGTTGAGGTCAACCCAGAATGGCCAGTCCTCTATCACGCTGCTATATTGCTTTGATATTTTTTATATCATGCTGCCATATCATTTTTCCTTGCATTTTACCATGTATAGTAATGACTTTTCTATGATAAAATAGTATAGTCAAAAGCAACCTTTAAGGAGAAATAGTTTATTTTGGCTTATGGTTCCAGAACGAGAGTCCATAATGGTGGGAAAGACATGGTAGCTGGAGTCTGGAGCAGGGAGCTAACTGGTTACATCTTCATCCACACACAGGAATCAGTGAAAAAGAACAGAACACGTGATAAGACTATAAAGCCTCAATGTCTGCCCCAAACCAGTGATGTACTTCCTTTAGCAAGGCTCTGCCTTCTAAAGGTCCCATCAACTCCCTACCAATTGAGGACCAAGTATTTAAACACATGAATCTAGAGGAGCCATTTCTCATTCAAACTCTACACTGTGCTATAACAAAAGGTTGTAAATGTCTTACAGGATAATCAGATCCTATCTAAGTCTGCATCCCTGCACCAGGAGTTCTATGAGTTTGACCTCTTCAGTGTGTAGCTATCACAGTCACCTAAGAGCAAGGCAGAATCTCAGAATGCTAAACCTACAGAGTCTTCCTCCTTACAAGATTCCTAAGTGGCTAACATATATAATAAACCCGAGAAGCCAACATTCTCGGAGAAGAGCCCTCACCTACTCCTGGTGTCCTGGTTTTTAACATGACAAAGAGTCTGTATTGTACAGATTGGGTGGGAAGCAATGGTTGACCTATTTCTCCTATATACTTCTTTAGTAGAAAGGGCAGTAGCCAGTCATCACAGTGCTCGCCTACAATCTCCATCATATGGGAGGCTGAGGCAAGAGATCTAGAGTTGGCTTCATGCTGAGAGCTTGCCTCAAAACAACAGCAAAATTGATAGGAAGAAGCCATTTAACAGTGTAGCTTTTTCCCCAGGAAAGTGCTATAGACAAAACTATCCCAAAGAGGATCAACTCTGCTCATTATACCACCAGTGGGAAAGAGCGGTGTGGAGTATGCAACAGGTGTTCATTAATAAGGGTCTCGACAACTTACCAGTGTGATGAACACGAGATGGTCTTTCTTCCAATTTTGTTGCCACTTCTCCAGCCAAATCTGTTGTCTTATGTAACTTTGTCTATTCCAGATCTAAAATCCCAACAGAAACACCAAAGACTTTTGGAGAGGCTGCAGCCTTCAGGATACTGACTGACATCATACTCCATGCATCTCAAGCTTCCGAGGGGCTTGTTCAAACTTAACTACATGGTATGTACCCAGTGGGTACTCAATAAACCCTGCTGACAGACTGTGAAGGTTCATCATCACTGGCCTCAGAGGGAAAATACTCACAGGCTCCTCCAACAGTGCTGAATCTGGACAGATTTTCACCAACATGGAGAGGTAATTGCTTCCTTGTCTCGGGATTGCATATTGCTGATTACTGGCATGACATTGCAATGCCCCTGAAGCACAAGCAGCAATCCCTGAAGCTGCTTTAACCTTTTGAACCCCTAACAACATTATTGTTCTCCCCATTACACCCTCCAACCTTTCTCCAGATGACAGTCTGATGTAGAGGCTTTGGCCAGCGCCCTTCATTAGCACTTTCTTCTCTCTTGGCCCACACAGCAAAAGTCCCAAGAGTTCAGGAGAAAAACTTCAGGGACCATCCTTCAGGCTTTTAGTCCTTCGTGTCCCCAGAACCTTTTTCAACTAATAAGTCATGTGTGTATTTTCAAAACTATGGACTGAAAGCAAGAAGCTTTGCCCAACCCAGCTTGCTGTAGAATATCATCAGAAAATTTCTCTCTGGCCGGATTTTTTACCACAAGACAAAACACTATTGGAAACTTAGGGGCTCACAAAATAGAGCTAAGATATGCAAAAGGAAAAATAATTGGAGAAAGCCTGGGAGGGCGCCCTAAAAAATATAGCTATTATATGTCATGGTTTGTCTTGATAACCAACTTGATTACATCTGGAATTAACTAGGAGACATTTGTCTACGAGAGTCTATTAGCTAGCAAAAATAGCTGAGGGAAGAAGACCCTTTTCCCCACAGCTTCCAGCACTCTCCAGCAGCAGCTTAGATATAAAGAATTCTGAAGGAAAACACTTATGCTTTGCCCTCCCATCACCAGGACAGAGTGTTTTAACCCTCTCTCCGGATCATGCGATCATGCTGACTGACATCCTTTGCTGACTAAAGAGCCCAGCTTCTTTGGCCTTCTGATGTAGACTAAAGACAAGCTGCCCTCCAGGGATCTTCCAGGTCTCCTGTGCCATGTTAGGACCACCGAGGCACCCAGCCATATGGAATGAACAGCTACCAGGTTCTCAGCCTCTATAGTGTGAGGACTGCCATCGTTAAAATACCCAGCCACATTGTGTAAGCCAATCTAATAAATTCCCTTTGTGATACATATCCATCTACCAGAGGACTCTAATACACCACCACGCCCTGCTAATCTTATCTGAGTCTGCTATAGAGTGACTCATCTCTCTTCCTCATTTATGGTTCTTCCACTCCAGCCCATTGTCCTATCTGTAAATGGGCAGAAGTCCAGAATTCTGGAGTCTCCCATTACCAAGATAGACAACCAAGTGAGCTTGCAAGCCTAATTTAAAGCACATTAGGGGGTTCTGGGCAGATGACCTTTATCTTGCTCCATCTCTAGGGACATTCCAATACTGAGGTGTAGGGGCTGGAAACTGTTGCTGAGGAAGTCTGAAAATTGCTGCTGACCCATTGTCCTTGCCTCAGGCCAGGTGGCAGGACAATGGAAGAGGCAGGAGCTTCTGAGGCCTAGACTTGCCTGGACTTGCCCAGTTCTTGGAAACAGAGATTTAGGCTGTCTCCTGAACTGCCAGTTTGAGTCATGTAGTGAGCCTAGCCTTCTCACAATAATGCTATAGTTTTTCTAAAAATTCTGCTTTAATAACAATATAAGAATATGTGAAAAACAAACCCATGTATCACTCTTAGTTTTTGTTCAATATAAAAATATAGTAAAAATCAAAGACAAAAAGAAACAAAATTGGGGTCTAGAGAAACACCTCAAAGAGGTGAAGTTTATCCTTATTAATAACAATTTTTGGGAGTAGGGATGCAGCTCAGCTGCAGGAAGCCCTATAAATTGGGCACAGTAGCACACACCTGAAACTCCATTATTGAAAAATAGAAGAAAGAGGATCAGAAATTCAAGGTTATTCTCAGCTACATGAGTTCGATACCAGCCTGGGCTAATGTGAGACTCTGTCCAAAAATAAATGCATAAAGATTTAAGCTGCTTTCTTACTAATTTCCATTTCCAGTATTTTCTGCTTTAAAAAAAAAAAAAGGTGTGGTTTTATCCATGCCTTTCTTCATACAGTCACACTGTGTGTCAGAAATATCCTCTGCTACATAGAGATTTTTTAAAAAATCAACAAGGAAATTTTGCTCCCATTTATTTGCTTTATAATGAAATTGAACAGACTTAATATTGTCAAAGAAAAGGCTTTTCCTTTCCAGGGGAAAAAAATCTGACTCCAGCACCCACCAAGCAGTGTAGAGAGAAGCCAAGCACAGGACCCTGAGCCTGTGGACCCCTCCTGTCCTTTTGATACCTAAGAAATCTACTCTGATTCAGTGATGTAGCTGTGAACTCTCTTTCTTGGCAGGAGGCTTTACCTCCTTATGCTGATCGCTAATGCATATAACCATCTCCTAAGACACGTACATGTCCTTCAAACATCAGGCATAGCAAGGTCAAGAACACAGTGAAGTTAGTCGAACAGAAGCTGAACTGTTGTCCTCAAAAAGCTTTCTTTGTTTTTGTGACATGAAGATATAAAAATAACGATAAATCTATACATTCAGATTAGTTTCTTTGTCTGGAACAAGTGGCTGACAAAAACTGCTATTTTATTCACTTGAAAACGTTTTCTAGTTTAATACTTCCAAAACCCCATCGTGTCTTACAATGGCCATCAGGATAAACTGAGGTTAAGCTCTACCAGATAGGGGGTTCTGGTGCGTGTCTAGAAAATGTTCCACCCCTTCTGAGCCCAATGGCATGAAGGAACCCTGTGCATCTTCTTGCTTTACACTTTTGGGCAATGGATTTCTTTTCATTTACCTGCATCTTAAAGGTGAGAATAGCTCCTTTTGTCTCACCTAGATAAAGTCTTTCCTGGCCTTGCATAGGGTGGAAGTCACGGTAGACTTCCTCAGCAGGGACACATAAGGGATGCAAAAGACAATTTGTGGCCAGAGCCCCCAATGGCGCATGCGCATGCCACTTTATGAGCACTTAATGGCAGCTGCTGTTACTATCAATATCCAGTTCTCACTAAACAGCAGTATGCTAATTACTTACTTCACTTCATCTATGTAAAAAATGCAAGCCTGGAAGTTAAGTTCTAAATCCATTCGAAAAAGTCTAATGGAAGTTTTGCCCTGTGAAATGTGAGGGGACCCCTGGCCTGTGGCTAGTGGTGACCTCAAGTAAAGCGGGGCTAGAGTCTGAGGCTGTTTTCCAGAAATGGTCCTGCCAAATGTTTCAGATCCCCTCTGATGGCTAAGAATGGCTTTAGAGAAAGTGTTTCCTTCTCTGTGAATAGAAAGTAGTTAAAACCAAGGAGTTCCTTCTTAACACACTCAAAGTGGGCTCCCTGGGGCTCTGCAGATGCTGCATCAGCAGGGTGGGTGGCTGGCAGGCAAAGACACAGCCTCTTGCATCCCAGAGACTCATTGGAAGGTCATGCTACATTGCTAGTTCGGTAAAACATAGCCACACTGCAAAAGCCAGTCCCTTTTTGTTCCATTTACACAAAATTCTTGCAATTTAAATTGTTCCAGGGTCAGGACGCTCCGATGTTAGGATGTATTCAGGGACTGAACATCTAACTTCTCAAAGGGCTCTAAACTGAGGCTTCAGACTGAAGAAGGAACCTATCAACGCAGAAAACCTACAGCCCAAAGCAGTCCTGTCTAACCCGTTCCTGACAGGTCCATTTCAGGGCCAGTGCAGGAATCAGACACATGCTAGCAGAGATCTCATTGCTATCAGAGCAGCCTAGAGTGCTTCCAAAGAGCGCTTTTCTCCTCCTGGTGGTGGGAACAGTGCATGGTAGTATCTTGTTGGGCCATAAATTGCTGCCTGGTCCTAGAAACCTGTGTCAAGACACAGGTCTCCCCAGCACATATGTAGCAGAGGACTGCCTTGTCCAGCCTCAGTTGGAGAGGATGCACCTAATCGTGTAGAGACTTGAGGTCTCAGGGAAGGGGATGCCCAGAAGGGTGTAGAGAGGGGTACCCTCTTAAAGGCAAAGGGGAGGGGGAATGGGATGAAGAACTGTTGAAGGGGGGACCGGGAAAGGGGACAATGTCTGGAATGTAAATAAAGAAAATAATTAATAATTAAAAAAAGACGCAGGTCTCAGCCATTCCTTATATCCCACATGTTCATTTTAATTATTTGATAGCATTAGGACTAATTTTAAAAGAATACTTTAATAACAAATGAGCAAATAAATGCCTCAGAAATACAGCAACTGTAACTTCATAATGCTTATCTCTAACTACACTTGTCACTTATTCATGCATCATATAATCTAGAGAAAAATAAATAGAAAAATAAACAGAAAAGATTCTGGTGCTGATTTTTATGGTTTCGTGTTTTCCGGTTTCATGGATAAGATAGGTTTTTGAAGCATGTTCTCCCTATGTAGCCCAGGCTGGCCTCAAACTTTCAGACCTCCTGCCTCTAAGTCCAGAGTTCTGGGATTACAGAAATGTTCCATCTCTGTGCAATCCCTACTCCATCGTCCACCTCAGCTCTAGCTGGTAAAATACAATGACTTTTTGGGTTAATCAAGGACCAAGTAAGGTCTTATGGGGCACAAATCAGCAGAGGATCCATTAGACCTCCACCCTGTCCCCTAAGCCCTCCTTTCTAAATAAGGTCTATGGCCTTTAGAGTCATATATCCAGTCTAATAAGTTACACTGCTTAATAAGTAAGTGTAAGAAGTCACATTTTTCCTGTTTTATGTATTTTTTTAATCCATCCTTTTTAAACCACTGAAGACATTTTGTGGCATTGAAGGGTAGGAGAGGAAGCTTCTCATTAGCATGAAGTGGATCACACTTTCAAATTGCAAAATCCTCCTTAAAGAAATCTGACACAAGTACATTTCCTTTCCCTGATGGCAAGGTATGCTCTACAGAGCTAACCCAGATGCCACCACTTCAGAGCTACAGTATATGGAAAACTTTGCTCAAGTACAGTGGAAGTCTGTGTATTCACATAGACTACACAAATCTATACACTATTTTGTGTGGTCTTCTTCTGCCGGGTTATGTGATATTTTATAATTCACCTTTTATTATTGAACAAACCTGACTTAAATCCTTCACACCTGCTTTGGAGGTAGGATGCTCCACTTTGTTTTACTGCTTTAATATTGAGCTGTAGGAGTGTGAACAGTAAGCCCTTTGCTTTGGGGGCAAAGAAGTAGACACTCATGTGAGAGTCTGAAAACCCAAGACCAGGGTCTCAAAGTCTGTTCAAGGAGAGGAGAGTCATAGACTAATAGTAATAAACATGCCCATCCTCCAGATCTACACTCAAGAATATTGTCTTCCTCTACTAAGAATGAGGACAATTTAGAGAACTGTCTGAATCCAGAACTGGGGCAACATTTTTATGAGGTCACATAGCCTGTATCACTAAAAACGTCAAACAAAACCAGACATAGGGAACTCTACAAAACAAACATCCCCCAGTCTTTAAAATAACAAGCTCAAGGAAGCCAAAAAGAAACTTGAGTAACAATTCAAGAATAATGGAAATGAAAAATGTATGAGAACTAAGTCTAGCATAGAATTCTGAGCTAGCTAGTTGTCTATGAAGAGTAGCCTGGGGTCTGGTCAAGAAGACAGTAGTATAGATGGTAATTTCTGACACAGGTACTCGGACAGCATTTATGAAGGAGACAATCTCCTTAAGAAATACATACCATGTGTGTCCTTCTGGGACTGGGTTATCTTACACATGATGATATTCTCCAGTTGCATCCATTTGCCTGCAAAATTCATGATGTCTTTGTTTTTAATAGTTGAGTGGTAGTCCATTGTGTAGATGTACCACATTTTCTTTAACCATTCTTCAGTTGAGGGACATCTAGGTTGTTTCTAGTTTCTGGTTACTAAGAATAAAGCTGCTATAAACATAGTTGAGCAAGTGTGCTTGTGGGATGGTTGAGCATCTTTTGGGTGTATGCCTAGGAGTGATATAGCTGGGTCTTCAGAAAGAACTATTCTCAGTTTTCTGAGAAACCGCCAAATTGATTTCCAAAGTGGTTGTACAAGTCTGCGCCCCCACCAGCAATGAAGAAGTATTTCCCTTGTTCCATATCCTCGCCAGCATGTGCTAACTCTTAAGTTGTTTTTTTGTTTTGTTTTTTGTTTTTGTTTTTGTTTTTGTTTTGTTTTGTTTTGTTTGTTTTTTAACCTAAGCAATTCTGATAGGTGGAAGATGGGACCTCAGAGTTGTTCTGATTTGCATTTCCCAATGACTAAGGACTTTGAGCATTTCTTTACATGCTTCTCCGCCATTTGAAATTCCTCTGTTGATAATTCTCTGTTTAGTTCTCTATCCCATTTTTAATCACTTATAAGTGGATATAGCTATAAAAATACATGTACTATGTTACACTACACAGACACAAAGAAGCTTAACAAGAAGAAAAGCCCAAGTGAGGAAGCTTGAATCTCACTTAGAAGGGGGAATAAAATAATCCTAAGAGGCAGATGGAGGGAGGGAACCAGGAGGGAAGGGGGATGGGAAGGAAAATGGGGAGTTCAGGATCAGGTGTAGGGAAGGACAGGAGAGATGGCTAGATGGCCATGAAAATGAATGGAAATCTGCAACTGACAGGGGTGAGGAGGCTGGGGATATCTCCTGAACAAGAGAGAGACCTGGGATAAGGGAGACACCCAAGAATCAGTGGGGGTGACCTTAGCTGTGACTTACTACTACATTGGGAATATGGAACCTGAAGAGGCCACCTCTTATAGCCAGGCAGGAATCCCAGTGGAATGGCAGAGATACCAACCAACCCACAAAACTTTCAACCCAAAAATTTATCCTGTCTACAAGAAATGCAGGCACAGGGAAGGGAGCAGAGACTGAGGGAATGGCCAACCAATAACAGGCTCAATTTAAGACCCACCCTGTGGGCAAGCACAAATAACTAACACTACTGATGATACACTGTTATGCTTGCAGAAAGGAGCAAGTTGTCCTCTGAGAGGCTCCACCCAGCAGCTGACTCAAACAGAGACAGCCACAGCCAAGCAGTGGATGGAGCTTGGGGACTTTTATGGAAGAATAGGAGGAAGGATTACAGCCCTAAAAGGCGTAGGAACTCCACAGGAAAAACAACAGAATCAACTAACCTGGACCTTTAGGGCTCTCAGAGTCTGAAACACCAACCAAAGGTGGTATACAGGTTGAACCTAGGCCTCCCCACATGTATGTAGCAGATGTGCAGCTTGGTCTTCAAGTGGATCCTGAACAACTGGAGCAGGGGCTGTCCTAAGAGCTGTTGTCTCTATGTGGGACATGTTCTTCTAGCTGGGCTGCTTTGTCTAGGGTTGTGGGAAAAGAAGCTCCTAACCTTGCAGAGACTTGAATGGGGGGTGGGGTGGGGGCAGCAACTAATCAACAGGTTGCCAGCTTTCCCTCAAGTACTTTGGAAATGAAAGGTGTTCTGTATTGGTGTTTTTTCTTCTGCTATATGTTTATTTCCAATTTTAGACACATTTTTGTGTGTTTGTGTTAGTGTGTGGGGGTACAGTGTATATGCCTGCACGCACAGATGTGTGAAACCCCTTATCTGCCACTGTACATGTATAGACGTCACAGGATAGCATGCAGGGCTTGGTCCTTCCCTTCCACCATGTGAATTCTGGGAATGGAATTCAGGCCTTCAGGTTCAGTAGCAAGTGTGTCAACTTTCCTGACCTTATTTTCACTTTATCAGAAGTACCTCAAAGTTCAACTATATTTAAAGAATAATGTTTAGAAAAACAAGAAAAAATTAAAAATTTCGTATACTAGATAATGTCATATCAATGCTGGGCTTTCTGAATTGGATCTCCCGTTATGATTATAAAGGTGGATATATCCTTGTGCTAAGGAGATAAACTCTGGAGTGCTTTGAAGTGTAGAACCGTGATGACTATGATTTACTCTCAAATTGCCCCAAATAGTATAAAAATAGCAACTCTTCTTTGAGGAGCTCATGGCCCTCTCTGGGGGGGGTCTTCTTTCTCTGATCATCTCTTTCTCTTAACCTCTATTTTTGAATATCTTTAATAAACCCCATCTCCACTTATAAACATACTATAACCATGCATGCATGCATGCAGAGACACATTAAAAGAGAGACGGGATGGGGCCAATGTTTAAAAAATGAGTCTAAATGAAGAATACTCAAGAACTCATTTTGTTCTTTTGAAAAATTTATTTTAGGGTTCAGATTTTTCTTTGAAACAAAACCTTTAAAACATCAAATCTAATCAAATAAAGACATGGGTTAATTTACACAGACTCCTAATATACAGTCCAAACTTACAGATCAAACTTGAGTGTGCCAGTTACGAAGTTTTCATTTGCTCAGGGATTTGGATGCATCCCAATCACTGAGCATCATCTGCAAGCCACTAACCTGTCTCTCTTCCTCTTCTCACAAATATAGAAACCAAGGTCCTCAAGAGGTCAAAGAACAGAGGCCATACAGATAAGTAGTGACAGAGGAAAAGAAAAACAGAATCCAGGCCCTCACTTCCAATTCAGACATCTTTGACCCAAATTCTTAAATGGTTGCCTCTCAGTGGGAATGCTGCTTGTTTTGTTTTATTTAATCTTGGTCTTCAAAGCTTTCTCAGTTTAACATGCTGTTATGTTGGACCCCATCACTTCTGAGGATCTTGGCAATGACCATCTATCCGAGTGAATTTGGAGATCCGGACATAGCAAACACAGCCATTGGCTTATAATCAACCCTTTCAAGTTGAAAAGTCTATTATGTTTGCTTCAGTTCGAGTTTCATCTCTAAAGGAAATAAAGCGATTGGAGAGAAGTATTGGACCAAGCAGGTAAAGAGCCATTGTGGATGGAGGCAATTTCAGATGGAAACTCATCTTGCTTGACTGCAGAATGCCCTGTCCCCATCTGGAATTCAGAGAGGGATCTGTGGGAATAAGGAAGCCATGTGAGTTTTCACAGAATCATAAATGCCCTGCATTTCCTGAGATGCATCTTCCCTTAAAGAAAAAAGGAGAAAGGAGGCTATGCCAATATATTCTCTTGGTTCTCCTTGCTGTGCTGACTCCTGCTGCGGTGAGGAAAAGTCTGATAATCAGACTTGTGCAAGGATTTCTGTCCAAGCTTGCCAAGCTTTATCAGCAAAAAGAAAGAAAAAGAAAAAATGTTCATAAACTGCTAACACACAGTGGTTTTTCTTTTCCAGTCAATTTCTATGGTTTCATTTAATTTTACTTTTCTCCAACTATAGACTAAATATTTCATTCCCAAATAAAAGAAAAATGTACTCACTTGGAAGCCCACCATTACTCCCCCCCCCCCGGAAATGGGAAAATCACACAATGCAGTAATATAGGCATAAAAGAACAGAAGCCACTTCTGGCAATCTAAGCATACGTATGGAATTCACAGCAAGGTCTTCCAGGCCAGCCTGGGTGTGTTGAAAGTAAACCGCTGTGGTGGTTAATATGGACTGTCAACTTGACAGGATTTAGAATTATCTAGGAGACAGACCTCTGGGCATGTGCTCTAGTTTGCTTTATGTTGCTGTGCGAAAACACTCTTGACAAAAATCAACTTAGGGAGAAAACTGTTGATTTGGCTTCTGCTTCTGGGTCACAGTCCATCTTTGAGAGAGAGAGAAGCCAGGGCAAGAGCTCAAAGAGAAACTGAAGCATAAACCTGAAGGAATGTTACTAGCTTCCCTCTGGCTGAAGCTGATCTCTTATGTATCCCAGGCCCAATGCCTACGCATAGGGCCACCCACTATGATATAGGCTCTCCCACAGCAATCATGAATCAAGACAATCTCATGAAGATTGATTTGACTTGACCACAATTCATCAATGGTTGCCTCTCAATGGGACTGTTGTTTGTTTTATAATATTGATATTTATTATCTCTAAAGCATTCTCATTTTAGAACTCTGGCCCTTACAAGGAATGTGGCAATGACCACTGGTCAATCTGATCAAGGTGATTCTTTGATTGGGGTTTTCTCTTCCCAGGTGACTCTAGGTTTTGTCAAGTTGACCATAAAAACCAACCAGCACCTCATGTCTGTAAGAAAGATCCTATATTGGGTTGAAGTGGGAAGAACCACTCTATACGTAGCGTATTGGATAAATAAAAAAGAGAAGGCCCGTAAAGCAGTGCCATCCATCCCTCTCGGCTTCCTGACTGTAGGCACCACACCATATGACCAGCTACCTATGCTACCTATGCTTCTACCACCATGCAATTTCCACCATGATGAACCTTGAACTGTGAGCCAGGATAAACCTTCATTAAACTGCTTTTTTTTTTTTTTCCAGTTACTTTGACACGGCAACAAGAAAAGTAACAGAGCCATTCAAGATTGCTAAGCATTGTCTTTGGCCCCAAAATTGACCCACTTGGTGATACCATACTGCTGACATTCTGCGGGCCACCAGACACCACCATAAGCTGTGATATTCAGAGCAGAATGAAGCTATTCCATGCCTGTGAGGTAAGTACAAAAAAATCCAACCAGATGCCCTCCTCATTACCCAGGGCAAAAACCTGAGAGTCCCATTTAGTTACATTCCTTCTTCTCTCTGAAGTAACCAATCTCCATGAGCTGGGAGTCATGTAAATGTTAGGGAAAAGCTTCTGCAGTTTAAGTGTTACAGCTAAGAGAAGACGGGTGTCCTGGCAGTCAAGAGCCAGGGATACCATAAAATCACACACCACACAACAAATCTCATACAAGAGATTTATTGGCAGGGGAAATCCAGAAGGGTAGCTGCCACTGCTCTGGCAAGAAGTAGCAGAGAAGTGAGCAGATGATAGAGATGTGGGGAATAGGGTTTCTTGAAGGATGGAGATTTCCAGGGTGGGGATTGGTGGTTTTTCAAGTCTGGAGCTTGGACTTTTTACTCTGTAGGGTGAAGCTTGGACATCTGAGTCTGGATGGCCTGGAGCTGCCCATTAGAGTGGTCTGTGGGCAGACCCTGGTAGTTAGAAGTCTTCGGGGGAAGAATCTGGCCACTCAGGGTTAGGTACACCTAGAGGGCCTTAGGGGCAGAGCCTTTTCTCTTCTTTTGAATCTCTTTCCCTTTCTGTTTCTTCCAATTTGGTTGATTCTGCAACTATATTTCATTCAGACATTTTAATACCATTCTAATTTTATTGTGTCACTGGTCTCTCTGCTTTCTTCTTATTATGTTGCTACTGAGTCAGTTCCCTTAAAATACAAAATTGGTTATGTGATAAACCTACTCAAAAGTCTCTCTCTTCATCCTATCTATTGGTATTCTTATCTTCATATCACCTCAGCCATGATGGGCTGTATCCCAACCATGATAGGCTGCTGTATCCCAACAATGCCCCTGTCTGCTCCACCACTGGGCACAACTGCTCCTTCAGGGAGCAGAACTGGGGAATTTGACTGCGCTTATTCCACACCACTGCTGGGGTGGGTGCTGGGCTATAATGAAGCTGCAAGACACCATTCCAGGGGTGGGAAAACACTGCCTGATCTGTGGGAAAGCCAGAGCTGATTCGGGAGTCCCCAGGTCTGCAACAAGCTCGGGGCCATGGGGTTCTCAGGGCTCTTGGACATCCAGGCACTGCTGGGAATTGCAGAAGAGCAGAAAACAGAGTGGGGGCCTTTGGGCTGTGTCTAGTCCAGGCCAGGAGGAGGAGTGATAGTCCTTGAGTCCCAGTGAAGATAGTCCTTGGCTTGGTGACAGCAGGCTTGGTGGCAGCAGGCTTGGTGGCAGTTATGGCTGGGAGCACAGAGAAGCCTTCTATGAAAAGAGCTAGTCCATGGTTCCAAACAGTTTAATGCCATGGAGGAAAATGGATGCATAAAACCATATGCACTTCTCAGGGTGGGCCTGAGATTAAATACTTTTCTTGCAGGGAGGAATGTCTAGGAAGGGAAGTTTATTGGCTAAGCCCTCCAGGCCTCTAGATACCGCATTAGCATGGAGAACTGTCTTGAGCCTACATGATCAGAGATCAGATCTCTTTTTATGTGAGAAGCATGACACGTGTTTCAAGTCAGGAGTCTGGCAGGGAGCTGGGAGTCACCTAAGCCTCAGGTGGGTGTCCACCGAGTCTCCCGAGTCTCGACCTGCTCTACCAAACTTCCTGGCATGGTTTTATGTCTCACAGCATCACAATGATGGACCATAATCCAAAATAAGCCTTCCTCTTAAATTACTTAGTGTTGGGTATTTGGTTCACAGCTATGAGAAAAGTAATAGACTATCAAAACCACAAAAGCTTTTTCCCAAAAAAATTTCCATTTCCAGTGGTTATTTGAATCCTTAATGGGGCTTCCCACTGTAGAACTTTTGTTTCTCTTCTCAGTGATTACCTTTGTCTATTGACTCAGAAAAGACAATACTTCATTTCCATGTGGTTGTATTTTTCCATGTAACATCTAGAAGCTACAGTAGCTTAACATCTGCAAGATTTGGTTCTATAATTTAATTCATGAGTTTATCCTGATTCTGCCACTTAACAACTAAATAACTTTGGCCTTAAACTTGAACCTTAAACTCTTTCTCAATGCAAAATAAGAATAATAGCATGGCTTATGAAAAGATCTATGATGGTACCATAAACTCTCAACCTAGGGCCTGGCTGAGAAAAATATCGGTAAATGTTATTCATTATTATTCATGCTAATTACCTGGAATGCACGCTCTTAATCCTTACAACAACCTTGTAAAATAATACTATAACCTCCATGTTACATAATGGCCAATAGTTCGCAGAGGTTATTAAGTAATTTGCCAAAGGTAACACTTTTATCAAGAGGCAGAGCCAAAGCATGAACTATGAAACCAACCTGGTCAACCTCTCCATGACTCCACCAGACTTAGGGCCACATAGCTACCACCCTCTATTGAGAATATATGTTGTCTGCTAACTCACCAATGATAGGCAGCAATGAAAATTCATTTCATATTTATCTTTATTGACTTCAAATAGATGTCTGAGATTACAAGAAGCTCAGAGAAGACTCACACATGTACTTTGGTGGAGGACATCCTTAAGGACAGCTCTTCCTTGGGCAAGGTTACTCCAGGAATGTATGATCTGGGAAAGGGCATTTAAGGTGAGACTTAAAGTTTTGTGAGGAGTGCATAGAACACCTTGTAAAGATGCTGTCTAGCGGAATTGTCTGGTTCCTGGACAGATGAAGCTATCCCAGAGTCATTGGAGAAGGAGAAGAAGCAGGTGAGGGAGGTGACCAGCACAGAGCAAGAGCCAGGGTTGTTGGTTAAAGGTCAACAGATGGAGTTCAGAGCACATCAAATGTTTGGGAAGCCACTGACCCCTCTGAAGCTGGAGAGGCCATGATCTGATGGTGCTTTAAAGTTGTCCTCTGCAAGTCTAACTGGAGAAGATATTTCACAGCCACCATGCAACCTATGAAGAAACCAAGCAGGAAACTATGGCAATGTGTTCCTGGGACAGGAAAGCAGCAGACAGAGATGAGTGGGGCTGGAAGCAGACCATTGCAAGATAATTAAAAGTGCTCCCAAAGATTGCAGAGCTTCTGATATGAAAGGCTCAACCATTCTGAATCACCTATTCTACATCTAGTTCTGATGTTCCATCAGCAGACTTGCTTTCTTTCAGGTGCTGGGTTTGCTCCCAACCAATGAGCCATGAACATAGATGGGAAGAAGAGCACAATGAAGAATGATGCCGGAGCTGGTGAAGATGAGAAGGCCTTGTGGAAATTGTCGACTTCCTCTGCCCAATGACAGAGCTCCTCCATAGTACAGAGGTTTATATGACCTAATATATGCCCCAACATTAATTAACTAATACTTCCCATTAGGTACCACAGAGTATATAATCTGTATATGTAAGTAGCAAATATATTTTCAACTCAGTTGAATTATTTAAGATAAAACCATTGTCATCTCAAATTGAAACTCTGTCTCCCTAGTTCTTTGTTCCCATTTTATTGCCATGTTTTCCCATCTACCATACAACCTGCACTTTTTTAAAAACTTGCTGTCAAACTTAACCATTCAGCAATGACCGAAACAAAAGGAAAAAATGGTACAGAGGAAAAATCAGCAGTTCTGTTCAATAATGGCCAATTGTTTCCCTGACAGCATCTAGACAAATCGTCTAAATCACAAATGCATTTGTGACCCTCATTTTGGAAGGGCTTCTCTAATCTCAGGGATTGGAATTGAACTTGAAAAATGGGTCTCAAGGTCTTTGGGGGCCCCTCAATTTGCTGTTCCAACACCCTAGTGGCTGAATGGCTACCATCCTTTTTCATTCGCTTAATAAAAATAACAAGAAAAACTCTAATAGCCAAATTTCTTCTCTCAAATGCCAATGTAGAGAGCAATCATTCCCAAACTCTAAGGCAGTCAAAAGGCGACTTTGAACAATACCTTTATTTTTGCCTCATTTATTTCTCAATTTTTATCTCCAGATTAGATATATACCTATAGGAAGAGAGACAATGCTGGGAAGTGCAGAGTAGTTTGATGTCACACAGCAGATGAAGCAAAGAATTATGTATGATCACCACTGAGTCCCCATGTGCATCTGCCCATCTCATGGCTTTGTGTGGGAGAGTCAAAGGTGGTCTGGATTTAAAATGAAAAGAAAAATCACCCTGTAACTAGATAGAGGTCCTAGCTAGTGCGCTCTCCCCCCCTCTCTCTCTTTTAGGAAACACCAGAAGATTAGCTCTCATTGGATAAAATAAAGTGTGGGCAAAACATTATGGAGACTGGCATGCATCAATATTAAGTTTATACTATAATTACTAAGCATTTTCCTAAAATTCCAATTTCTTAACACTCCACTTTCCTGTAAGCACCCAAGAACCCATGGAAGTGTGAATCTGGGATATGGATGTTTTATAGAAATAATATATATATATAATATCCCTAGGGAATATTTGAGTTTCAGGGCTTGTACAAATAAACAACTAAGTATCTTCTTCTACAAATGTTCATTGATCATCTGAATGATGAAATATTTAATGGGTATGCTCTTCAGTTAGTGAACATTTCAATAAATTATGTGTGTTTTAAAGAGAAATCTCACAGACTCATAATATGGCCTTAAATTTATTCCTATTCAATATGTACATTTGAAAATTAAATGTAAATAAAATGGAGAGTGGTGTGTGTGCCTTCTGTTCATATATAATGTGAAAACACGTGCATTTCACATGACCAACAATGTTGGAACTGACTAGCACTCTTAAGCTTAACACAGTGATGCTCCTTAGGTCCAGTTGCCCACCGTGGGGGAACTCCTGGGTGTGCCTGTGTTTCACAGCAATACTGAACTTCTAATAAACTGTAGCACAGTGGTGCAAATAAAGGTGAGGTCCATACACTAAATTCAGACCAACTTATAATATATCATTATTTTCTATGATGTAGGATCTTTCGAAGTTTGAAGACCAATACTGAAGCATTTGATATTACATTTGTCCAGAATGACTGAAAAAAATAGGTATAGTGTCATATACATATACAGTGTGAATAAATATACATGAAAATGAAATGCAGTTCATCGAAAATATTTACCACATTTTGTAGATTATAATCCAAGTGAAACATACATTTAAAATCTCTCATATAACCTGCCCCAAGAACGCCTACAAGGAGACACAGAATAAACACTGAGTTTTGTGTTTCTTTGATTGTTTTTATAACCATGATGACCAAGATTTGTTTAGCCTTTCACACATAAACAAGACACTTTAAGGAGTATTTGTGGCTATTTGTAACTCCACTCATTTCTTCTCTATTATTAAAAAACAAAGGACAAAAAACTGCTTTGGGCTGCTGAGTTAGCTCTATGGTAATAGTGCTTGCAAGGAGAGCTAAGATTATGGGTTCTAACCCCATAATGCACACGGTGGAAGGAGAGAAGGAATTCTGCCAGTTGTCCTCCAACCTCCATGTGCTTGCCATGGCGACCAAGCTTCTACGTACACACACACACACACATACACACACACACACACACACACACACACACACACACACTCACACACACACACTCACACACACTCACACACACACACTAAAAATATTGAAATTCAAATCATATGAATTCATAGAGATAGACAAAAATGTGACTTCATCTACTTCCAAAGTAAAATATCTGTTAGATAAAATACTTAATTTAAAATGATATGTAATAGATATTAAAATACTAAAAAATATAGTTTGTTTCACCACAAAATAAGCAAACAAAAGTTAGAGGGAACTAGAGAAAAGAGAAATAAGCTAACATTCATTTGGGTGTAAACTTCACCTCAGCATCTTTCATTTAAATACCAGAAAAATATAAAAGAATAATAAAATACCTGTTCCACCATATCAAAATTCTCCATCCTCTTGAAAAATATATTCAGCTGTGCTCACATTTCAATTCGCCTCTTTAATATGAATTCCCAATACTTTTCCCCCTACATAATTTTAAAAAATCTGTACATATGCAAATGGATCACTCAGCTCTAAGCAGGCAGACTTTTACAAGCAGTTGTCATGTGATGTATGCTCAAATCAAGTGCTTATTTCTCACAACAAAAATGATTCCATACTTAATTTAGGGAATTAGAAGCAAGAGTGTGTGGGTGGGCTATTCCTGGCCAGTTCTCACCCTTAAGAATCATCTTCTATAATTAGATTCCATTGAGATGAATCCCCACAAGGCCTGAGAGTACACAGGTAGGAGCTGAAGATAGGTTAGATCAAACCCTGGCCCAGAAGCTCTCCAGCTGTGTGATCTTGCACCCACCTACCAGCCTACTCTCTATGCCTTTGTTTACTCCTTCATAAAATGAACACCTTGAAATTTAATCACACAGCATGAAAGTTATAAGAGTTAAATGAGATAATATGATATAAAATCACCTCAGATGCTGCCTGCCACAAGGTCAGTGCTCAGAATTATATCATACAAATGTTCATGTTTAGTTAAATTCACAATACACTATACTAATATCTGTTTCATTATCTAGGGAAACCTCTGAAACAAGATCACATTCCAATGGGACTGCAGAGGTGGTTCAATGGCTAAAATGCTTACTGAGCAAGCATGAAAACCTGAGTTCAAGTCCCCAGAAGTTACACAACAATAGGCCTGGTAGTACATATCTGGAATTTCAGTGCACCGCAGTAAGATGGTAGGCAGAGACAAGAATATCCCAAGAGCTTGTGAGCCAGTTAGCCTGGTACAAGCAGCAAACTACAAGACCCACTCTCAAGCAAAAGTGAAAGGCGAGGATGACACTCAAGGTTGTTTAAATCTACATTCACACTGTCACGTGCAAGCACCCACACTCACACACATGAATGAAGAAATCAGCAATACAATTTACCTGTCCCTTCTCTGTATATAAAAACATGCCCTACTTGTTCTTAAAAACAAGAATATCTGGTTAATATTAATATTAGCGTTAACAAAATTTTCTCATGTTAAACCTCTGCTTAAACGTTTAAAATGCAATATCACACTCTATGAACTTAATGAGTAAAGAGCAGTAGTTATTGCTCGTAACTATAATTAGAAATTAATTCTGGGTAGCATTTAACCTTCGCTGAGTTACTTGGTCAAGTGTTAATGCCTCCATTGTTGCTTTATTCTTATGGAGCTCAGTGTATCATGTGGCATACGAAGTGATTATACTAAATCATATTGTTTAGCTTTTAAGAAACCTAAATTATTTAAGTAAGTACATTGATGATCATTTTGTCATCCAACAATTATTAGTGGGGTTTAATATCAGTGTAAGACGCAAAACTGTCAGTTATAAAATTCAAACACCAACCTTTTTTTTTTTTTTTTTTTTTTTTTGGTTTTTCGAGACAGGGTTTCTCTGTGTAGCTCTGGATGTCCTGGAACTCACTCTGTAGACCAGGCTGGCCTCGAACTCAGAAATCCACCTGCTTCTGCCTCCCGAGTGCTGGGATTAAAGGCATGCGCCACCACTGCCCGGCTTCAAATACCAACCTTAAACCGGGGGAATCAATCACTTTCTCCAGAGTCTCATACATAGATGTAACAAAATCTGAATAAAATACTTCATCAGTCTGATTCAAATATACATGCTATTTCCCTCTTGTCTTGAACCTTCCACACATCAGATGACAGCACCCTAATCATGATAAGTGGCTTTAGAAAGATGAAGGCATTAGTAGACTCTTCTAACAAACTTACCCAAGTCCCTACCTACCAGGCTCTAGCTGATGTCCTTACAAGAGATGTGAGATGTAACTTCACCTTAGACCTCAGAACATCATTGGATGGTCAAGAAAAAAGTGAGATAAGGCTGCCAAAGCTTAAACAGAGCCTAGTACTGGATAAAATTGTCACATTGTGACTAACTATAGGATAGTAGAACTATAGTCTTCTAAGAGGACGCTCAACTTTTCCTACCTAGGTAAGAAAAGTTGTAGCCAAACGGCCTTCTTGAAAGTCCCCCGGAAGCCCTCATTGACATCTCAAGCATTCTTATATAGCCCAGTTACCAAGGACATATGCTCTGTAATGATAGCCAAGGTCTTCTCCAAGAAATCCACACTCAGAACCAAGAAAAGCACACAAGCAAAGAAGCATAGAAGCTACCACACATCCAGCTTCCTCAACCTTCATATGAGCAGGAATTACCCAACCTATGTTCCAAGATGTCTAGGGCATTGCAATCAAGGTCTACTACCAGGAGGTCCCAAAGGACACAGGGAACATCAACACAGCTTCTCATTGTTAAATCCTCCAAGTGCCTCAAAACTCCAGAGGAGAGATTCAACCTGAAAGGCTCTATTTTCTTCTAAGAGTTTGTATGTGAAAGGCAGAGTACAAGATCTGTGTTGATAATTATGCCCTGGGTGGGAAACTCCTGCCCCCCAGTGGCTGGCCAGTCATGTGGATAAAAAGGTAGGGTGGAGTAATTTTCTATCCAGGGCTATTTCAGTTTCTTTAGCTCCCATACTTTGATAACTTCTCAATTATAGTCTGAATCAGAAGCTTCTCATTTGGGCAGATACATTAATATTCGATTTATATCCAGCTCCTCATACCTGAGGTAGCTATATGGAATGTTTTAATTCAGGCTTGTAAAAAACTGTTTTTAAAGATGCATTCTTTATGATTGGATCATCTGTAATTACAGGCCAGAGATTTATATTTGGACATCAGGTACAGAATACTCCCTTAATCACACCATTAGGTCGAGAGCCCATTATTAGCTCTGGTTTGTGCAAAGCACAACCTTGCTCTGTTCCGCTCTGTAATTCTCCAACCCACTCGCATTCCTGTCTCATGCCTTGGCCAAGTATTATAACATGTTTGAGCACTTGCAATATGAATGGGGTTTTCCATCTTAGTGTGTATTTGTGCATGTGTGTCTGTGCATGCGTGCATGTCTGTAGGTGCATGGGTGTGTGCATGTATGTAACAGTACATTTGTACTTTGGTTATTTTTGATTGACTACACAATGCGTTTTCAAGGTTAACCTACTTTAAGAATGTCTGGTACTTTGATCTGGAATGCAGTAAGAACTGACTCTGAGTGTATGCCCACTCTATCCGCTCTCATCTGACTTCATGTAGTATGATAGTCAATCTTTAATGTCCACCTAACTGGCATGGGAGATGCTTAGGAGACATACCAGAGAGTTTGGCCTGAAGAAGGAAGTCCCACGGAGTATCACAGCACCATTCCATGGCTGTGGTCCTAGACTGGAATAAACAGCATTCATCATTCCCCTGCTTCCTGATTGTGAGTGCAACATGACCATTCACCTCATGCTCCCATCACCGTGCCTTCCTATCATGATGAACCATCTCCCCTCAAACCATGGCCCAAGATAAACTCTTCTCTTATTAAGCTTCCGTTGGTTGTTGTGGCACACACGAAAAAAGTAGCTGTTACATAGGGATACATGTGGTCCAATGCAGGCTGCTTCTGCAAGACAACGCTGGTACTATTAGAGAGGTCACATAGTTACTTGATAACAGACATCTGGAGATTCTGAACAACACATCACTGGTCAGGTCTTTGTATCTAACTACTACCCAATTGCCCACCAGAACCCACTATTAGCCAACATTCTCATCAGTCTAACACTCTCCTTTCCCAGTCATTTTCACTGTGACATTTAGCAGGGTAGGTTAGTAATTTTTTTAATTTATAAAAGTCTTCTATTAAATATATCTCAAAGAAAACTATCTGGAATATACAAAAATCATTAAACACATTGAGAAATGAAACTTTCTCAGATATAGCCAGAAGCTAACTGAATTCCGCAAGCCATGTGTTCATTTCTCTGCACAGTAAGGATGAATGGGAGATTCTCAGATGTGAACCTCTCCCAAAATCATTTCTTGATGAAGACACAATTAATAACACATATATTTGGAGGTTATAATAAATATTTGTCTAGAATCCATAGCTTATACCTACAAACTGCAAAACCACCTCTTCATTGACCCATCCTAAAAGTATGACAAAATACTGTCATTGATAATTCCTGTTATTTATTTAATTTACAAAAATGCATTGCAAATAAGCCATCTGAAATGCTTCTGAAAATTCTTTTTCTGAGGTTATTCTTTTAGGGGTCCAAACTTCATTTTAATTTGAATCATTTGATTGAAAAGCATGGGCAAGCGTAGAAAAAAACTCAGTCAAGCACTGTCCCACCTGCTCTACCGTTCTGTTTTGTATAGATTCCTGAAAAACTGTTTTTGTTGTCAATTCCGTAAAATCAAAACATTATTACTGATACTTAATAAGAAACAGACTTTAGGATATTTTTACCTCCAGGTATACCTCACAGAGGTCAATAAAACAAACATGCCAATAAAATGAGCATCTCAAAAAAGCAAGCCACACGGATTTTTTTTTTTTTTTTTTTTGTCTCTGGATATATATGGAAGTCATATTTGTGTTCTATTAAGTAAGAAATGGTATCATGTTTCAAATGTACATAATTCTTTTTTAAAGCACTAGATTCCTAGAAGATGTTAAAGGTTATCCTGACCTTGAGCAAGTCCAGCTTCTAGGCTGGTGGAGGGTCTTGCCTTGATGTCGATGACTACTGACAGACCAGAGTAGTGGTTGCTAAAAGCTGGAGTGGCTGTGGCAATTTCTTAAAATAAGACATCAGCAGAGTTCGCCACATCAATTGACTCTCTTCCTCCATGAGAGGTTTGCCGATAGTGTGTGATGCCGCTTGCTGCCATTTATCCACAGCAGAACTTCTTTCACGATTTGGGTCGGTCCTTTCAAACTCTGTTTCTGATTTAGCAACTGAGTTTATACCATAATATTCTAAATCCTTTGTTGCCATGTCAATAATGTTCAACTATTTTAAGTAACAATTTTATTTGCTTATCTGGAAGAATTAACTAGTCATCTAATCCAATTTTATCAAGACATTCCAACACATAATTCATATATTCGGGCTCCATTTCTAAGTCTGTTTTAGGGACATTTGAAGTGATTTCCTCTACCAGAGTCTCAGGCTCCTTAAAGATCTCCATGGGGCTCTGGCAGACCTTTCTCTAACTCATACTAATACATTCTGATCTCCTCCCATGACTTGCAAGCATGGGATCTAGACTCTTCATGGAATCTAAAATATAAATGCTTTTCACATTTTCACTGGATATCACTCAGATCTATCAGAAGAATAATATGGCCGTCCTCACCTTATAAAACATATTTCTTAAGTGATAAGAGGTGGAAATTCAAATGAGTCGACCCACTTATTGTAAAATGGGTTCAATGTTATCCGACATGGAAAGTTTTATTATACATCCATCAGCGCTCTTGCGGGATGAGGTACATCATTAATGAGGAGTAATATTTTGAAAGGAGTCTTTTTGTCTTTCTTCTGAAAACAAGAAGTTTGGAATACTCAGTAACCCATGTCATAAACAGATGTACTATTATCTAGCATTGAATGTACCATTTATAGACCACAGAGTAAATTTAGATTAATTCTTAAAGATTTTCAGAATGGTATGTTATCAAAACACAGACCAAGAATGGAGTCATGCAAAGTGAATTCTGAATACCTGTGAGAAAACCCCAAGAAAACCAGACAAGAGTCTTGTGACCTCAGTTTCTTCAAAAACACTGAGTTATCCTTGGAACGTGTGTTCATAATCAGGTGTATCAGATAGGAGTGTGTTTACTTCAGCTGTTGTTATTCATGTGCCTCTATGGAGAAATGTGTTTGCCACACGTGGCTTGTCCTTGCGATTGAACACCTTACTCGTCTGACTCATCATAACCCTCAGAGTATAAATTGTCTGATGCTCTGGGTAAAGGTGACTATTGCATGAGACTTTAGTCTGCCTCAATTGTAGGCCCTGCTCTCCCAGGTTCACGCCACCAAGAACTGTAAACAGTATGTGATCATGTATTGTGTGTTCGAGAAGCATCATGACCAGAATGTTGTTCCCCTAAAATACATAATTTAAAATTCTAGCCTCCAATGCAACTGTATTTGAAGATCGCATCTTTAAGGAGGCAATTTAGGTCAAATAAGATCCTAAAAGTGGAGCTGTAATCTGAGTGGTAAGGTAGCCATTTGCAAGGCACAGGGAACAGCACCTGTTAAGGCCATGGCTTTGGACTGTCTGCCTTCAGAACCAAAAAAACAAAAACAAAAACAAAAATCTGTCTCTGCTATATATACACCCCTCAGTCTCCAATATTTTGTTATGGTATACTGGGCTGACAAAACAGAGACATGGGAGAAAGGATAAAATCAGACTTACAGGCTGCATTCTACCAATTTTATTTATTCTTGCTTACTCCGGCGCTTCTAAATCCAACCCATTTGGGTGATGCATATGGAAATTCCCCATTATGATTGCCTATTTGTCAGGGTTTGCTGGTATTTCTAACAGCGTTGCTGAATTTATTTAAATGCTCTGATGTTCAGTGCAAACAGGTTTATAACACACTCGTAAATTTTGCCTCCCATAATTGCATAATATTGCTATTTATTCTGTTAATGTGTTTATTTCATTTAGTATTTTTACTTTCAGAACCATTAATTATGGTATAATATTAATGCTGCCACTTGCTGCTTTCTGTCTCTGATTTTCTTCACCCAACTTGTATATGTTGAATGTTGACTTTTTTTAACCTTATTTCTAAGTGGTTAATATATATATATATATGTGTTATATATATATACATATATGTATCTATATGCATATTTAGACTGCCTTTTTGCCACACACAAATATTTTCAGCACTTAAAGAAGCCAACCTTTTATACATCATTTAGTAAAATGATGTATAAATAAAAATCTTCTTTTCCCATAATGTTACATATTTATGTTATGATTTTATTGTTTCCTGTGTTCCATGTGTTGCTTTATGATTCAGTTAATGAGGCTAGTGTTTATCTGTTTTCTTTCTTTTTATTTAGAGTTTTTCTGACCCTACGCTTTCTTTCTACCATGGCAACTTTCTTTCCTGAAGCATGTCATTCATCGTCTCTATTGAAATGCTATTAATTTTAGGTGCCTCCCACCCTAAGAAAATTAGATTAGATCTTTCTTTTTTGCTCTGTTTCTTCCAACCTGATGAAGTATTTAGGTTTATTTTAGTGAATTCTTATTGCATTAGTGATTTTTTTTTTTTTTTCAGTGACAAGATGCCTGCAAAGGCATCTAAGTGAAAAAGGACGTGCTTTAGTTCATGGTCACATTGTCCATTGGGGAAAGAAGGAATGTTGTCAGTATGATGTAGCTGGCTGCACTGAATCCACAGTCAGGCACAAGAAGATGGATACACCTGATGCTCAACTAGCTTGCTCCTTTTTTCTTCAGTCTGGGATCCAACCCATGGGATCATGCCATTCACCCATTCACATTTAGGTTGGGTCTTTCTACACCAAATAAACTTCTACAGAAATGCCCAGAGCTGTGTCTCCAAAGTGATTCCAAATGTAGTCAAATTGACAATTAAGACTAACCACTTCGCCTATCAATATACTCAAAAAAAAAAAAAAAAAAACTTATGCTTTTCTTTGATGGTTTAGTGTTAGAATTCCAGACAATTATTGGTCCCACTGCAACACAGTTCTTTATTAATTTTTGTTATATGCTTCTCTTGTTTCTTGTGGTATCCTATCGTATTAATTTAACACAAATGCTATTGCTCTCATTGGCCACCACTCACCTCTTCTTTCTCGGTATTAAAATTGCTTTTCTACTTAATTGTCATGTGGTGGTTTATTTCCTCTACTCCCTTTCTAATAGGACAAGTAAAGAACATGCTTGTTCACATCCAGCCCCAACGAATAAAGATACATTTCTTTCATGATGTGAAGTGAATACCATGAAGTGAGCAGCAGCCTCTTTCCCTCCACAGGCTCATGGTTTTAGCACACACTTGGCTGATTCAAAGTCTTCCACAAAGAGTAAGCTATTAACCTAGGACTCTGTGCTATCATACTGTGGAGAGTCGTGTGCTCTGTAGGCACGATGGTAGTCATTCTCATCTTTTGCATTGTAGAACTAGCTTGTTCTCTTCTCCTGAATGACTGGAAAATATTTTTTTCTTTAAAATGAATTCTGATTGACACATAAACCTGTTGATATTTATGAGGTAAAATGTAATATCTGAATTCATGTATACCTTGGATAATAGTCAAGTTGAAATAATGATCATATCTATCACCTTAAATTTTATTATTTTCTTAAGATGAATGCATTAAATTCCTCTCATCTATTTCGAGATACCCAATGAATTACTGGCAATTGTATTCACCCTGCTGTAGCCTATAATACCAGAACGCATTCTTCCTATTAAACAATAATATGATACCTGCTGAGTTCAGCAAGATTCTCAGGGCTTGCAATAACAGTTTCGTGTTTACTTTTTTGAGCTCTTTGCAGAATCCGTAGACAATCTTTTGTCAGATGAGGGAAATTTTAATCTTTTGTTTGTCCCTTGTATCTTTTATTTCCCCACTGCTGCTCTGTAATTTGCTTGTTATAAAACAGAACTGTGTGAATGAAATCTGTTGTGGTTTTGGTTGTGGTTCTCCTTCTCTGTGGTTTTGTTTTGCTGCTAAGATTGTTTCAGCCACCTTATCCTTCTGGCCTCAGATTCGCTAATTTTCTTTTCAATGTATCCACCACATTTGAGGCTGGGAAACAATGGCTTATTTGCTTTCCTTAGAGAAACTGTGTGATTTCATTGTATCAATTTTATTTTTAGCTAAATTCAGCATAGCTAGAGAGATAGCTCAGCAGTAAGAGTGCACACTGCCTCTGCAGAAGACCCAAACCTTGTTCACAGCACCCATGTCAAGCATCTCAGTACTGCCTGTAACTGATGTCTACAGGACCTGACAACTTTGACCTTCACAGGCACCCATACTCACATGTACATTCCCACACTTAGAAAGACATACATACACATAATTTAAAACAATAGAATTTAAAGCATTGTTTAATGTTTAAATCTGGTTAAATGTGTCCATCTCTTCAAACGTTATCCTTTCTTTATTGTGAAAACATTCATAAATCATTTCTTCTAGCTTTATAAAATATATAGCACATAACTTTTATCTGTGGCTTGAAATGACTCAGTGAGAAGAAGCACAATCTAAAAGTACTTTTAAAAGACCAGAAATTAATGAAGAGAATCCCTGGGAAGTGGAGCATCTTGGGTGGACCTAGCAACACCTCCCATGTCTGATGAATGCCCACCATGCTCCAAGAGCAGCAAAGTGGGAAAGTTTGAGATGAAGAAGAACCACAGAGAACAGAGAAGACAGTCTAAAGTCTTATAGCCACTGAAGTCTTTGACATTGACTGAGTGAAATAAGGAGCTACTGTAGAGATCTGAGTGATGAGTCACATCCAATTAAGTTTAAAATAATTACTGCTGTATAGATAGTCAGTGGAAGAGGGGAATGGTTGAACTATTTAAACTTTACAGACTAATCCAGATGAGAAATGAGGCTGATAACACAGGAAAGAGTTTGCTAGCAGGATCCATGCTTAGCAAGCACAGGGAACTGGATTCAATCTTCAGGGAAAAGCTGTAGTAGAACAGCGGACACTATAGGAGGTCACAGAGAGCAGTCAGATTTTAAACATGTGCTGCAAATAGAGGAGTTGATTAAGATTTGAAACCACAAATGCTTTCAAAGAATGAAATTAGAGAAGAGTATAACTATTAAGCTAGACCTGGGTGGACAGAGGAGGGTATGATCCCAGTAACTGATACTATGTTAATATCCTGCTTGTTATGTTTGTACCACGAAAGACTGACATGTGGATGAAGAATAGGTCAGGAGAGAAAGATCAGAGCCTAATTTTGACAGATGTTTGAGGTATCACACATCCAAGTCAGTGTGGTATAGAGCTTCATCCAGACAGTGGAGTAGAGGTCTGTTTTGAAGATACAGGGTTACTGGATTACAGATGGCATTGAGTGTTCTGAGACTGTATGGTATGATCAAGGATCTAGAATTAACGTGGTGAGAAACACACCCAAATTCTAAGTACTAGAGAACCAGCATTCAAGGATCATGAAGAAGCTCACCCACCAGGGAGATAAAATACAGCAAGGAGTAGATTCACAACATCTTTGGAAGAATAGAATTAGATGCACAGATAACCATTCAAGAGGTGTCCCTTGAAAATGGAGGAAAGACATGGGGCAGAAACTGACTAAAATGTGAGAAAAGGTGTGCAAAGGCAGAAGACGCTAGAAATAACAGTATGTTGGAAGGTTGGATAGAATAAATCAATAGAAGATGGGAAATTGATGGTGTAAGAGATAGGAAAAATTGCTGTAACCAGACCTTAGGGTATCTGAGAAAGCATAAAATCTACTGCACAAATGAAATCAGAAAAGACTATAACTAATTAGTTAAGATTGTGTGGAGAAAGGCATGGGCTCAGTCACCAGTACAACACTCATATGGCATTGCAGTGATTGTCTTGGAAATATAATGAACCCAAGAGACTGATGTACTTCAATACTTGGTTCCCTGTCAGTGGCATTCTTTCAGGAGGGTGTAAGAACTTTAGCCTGAAGGGCCTGCCTGTTGGAAGCAGATTGCTGGAGATTACAACTCATCTATGTTTCCTACTTTATCTTTGTTTCCTAGTAGCTCAAGTGCAAGAAGTCCTAGCCACATACTCCTGTAGGTGTGAGTCTTCACTATGTCTCCCCAACAAAATGAACTATATTTTCTAAAACTGTGAGTCAAAGTAACCTCATCTTCTCTTAACTTTCATCAGATTACTATTATAGAAATGGGAGGTGTTAGTACTACAGGATCCGTGGGTGGTGTCTTCTAACTCTTCTATTTCCTCTGTAAAGCCATGCACAAAGTTGTATTCAGCAGCATTTGCTAAGAGTCTGGGTTGGGACCCAGAGAAAAAGCAAGGTATGAAAACAGACTCAGCTTATTGGTAAGAATAATGTAAAACATTGTATTACCATCTACTATAGGTGTCCTGACTGACTCATCTCAGCCAGTTGCTAAAGGTGTAGGAATTCTCACACCCAGTTGTTAAATGCAGCTGCTAAGTCATTTGAAATCCAAACAAATAATGCATTTTCAAAACAAAAGTAATAAATGCTCACCACTGATTAGTTCATTATATTTGACAGTGTCTGTCTGTTTATTGTCTTGGAATTCTTCACACAAGCTGCATCTAATGGCACCTCACTGTGAATCTCTTCCCAATTGTACATTCGGTGACATGATATTATGTGTTTGAAATTAACCATCATAAGAGTCTTCACACTAGAGAAATTGGAAAGAACAAAAATCAATGCTTTACCTCTTGTTTGCTTGCTTGCCTACACAGAAGCAATAGAGAAAATGTTAGGAGTGTGGACAAAATGTTAACCTGTGTGGTCATCACTGTTACACTGTACAAACACAACATTAAACAACTATTCACCCCATATTCAAGCCCATCCTCCAGTTCAGCAAGAAAGCTACTGTGACGTTGACATCTGGGTAAAGCTCCATATGCATCTCCATTACTTTACCTTTATCCTATTGTTAAAGTAAATAAAGTAGCAGCTGACATCGGTGTTGGGACTGTATAAACTTGTTCATTGGCTCAACCATAGTAGTCGACAAACAAAAGAATTTTGTCAAGAATTACTAAAAATCATTCTGTGAGGAGCTATTGTCTCTCAGTGCAATGTATAGTAAAGTAAGTGTGTGTGTGTGAGAGAGAGACAGACAGAGACAGAGAGACAGACAGAGAGAGAGAGAGAGCAGAAGAGACAGAAGGGCATTGGTCAGTCCTTTCTTAGTTCCCCTTGTGACCACCCAATATTCCCTAATTTCCAATCTCCCAGAAGTTCACTGAATACCCAGACTCCAAGTATTAGGGTTGGAATGCGGCATCCCCCCACAGGCTCCTATGCATGGATGCTTCCTGGACTGCCCATAATGTGAAGAGCTTCAACTCGATGCCATGAAGCCAGTCCACCATCCAGCATGGACTAGAATCCTCAGCAATGAGAGAAAATCAATCCTTCTTCCATTAAGTAGCTTCTCTAGGGTATTTTTCTTCACAAAGACTAGAAACCAGTGCAGAAAGTTGGTAGCAAGAATGGAGTCATTGTGATGAATCTGACCAGGAGTTTCATAGATTTGTTTGTTTGTTTGTTTTATTTTGTTTTTAACTGTCTGGTGGGAAAAATGTGGAAGAGCTTGGAGCTATAAACCAGAGAAGCTTTCAAATACCATGAGCAGAACGTAATGGGTGTTCTGGTGGGAGTTTGGAAGACTGAGTGGATCTGACATTATGAGACAGACATGATGAGCATATGGGGATCAGATACAAATGCTATGCCTCAAAATGTGAAATGTCCCCAAGGGCTTATGTACTTGGCTTTTTGCTCCCTACCTGGTGGATCTGCTTTATAAGGTTGTGGAACTAAAGATGGCTTGTAGGAAAACTTGCTGTCTACTTCCTGGAGTTACTTAGCTCTCAGTGTTGTTAGGCTTTTTGAGAGGAATGTACATTGATTGGGTTTCTGAATTTATCCCCCTGCATTACCCATTTGCAAGGCTATGTGGGAGTGAAAGTATTGTCTGACTTAAAGACCACAGACTACTCTTCTGGTGTCCTCAAAGATGTCAAATGAAGCATTAATGAATTTGGACCAAATAAACACTACATCCTTTATAAGTCTAAATTTCTACCCAAATTTACTCATAGTGGTCAAAGAGCATCCTGAGATGGCAAGTTACTACCAACAACTATGAGCAATGTTCTAAGGCTGGATTGTGTTTTTAAAACCCAGTGATACAGTCTATTACCCCAATAAGATTCAAGTTATAAGAAAAATATCTGTGTGACAACAGTTGACAATAAATGAAGTGGACAGAAGAACATTTAAGCTCCTTAGTGTGATATACTTTCGTTCAAGAGTACACAAGACAAGACAATCTCATTGTCACCTTGTCCATACTAAAATGTCTTTTTGTGTGTGTGACAAAGACAATTATGACTCACAAAATATTCACATGCCCTTTTTCATTCCCCAGATGCTCTTGAAATTGTCTTACCATGTGGCAGGTTTAGGACTGATAACATGATGTAGAGATGAGGAAAGCTAATTCTAAATCTATCCCCTCAGGAGCTATCTCTATAATGGTAAGTCACTGAGAGATCATAAGTGTGCCTGCTGCAAACCCTTTATGTTCAACATTAAATATAGTACCTATTAACTCATTATATTACCAAAGAATCTCAAGGAATGACCAATATCTAGAATGAACCTTGATGCCACTGCTTTTCCCTTTCTCCTAATGGACAAACACACAAAATGCAGCATTACTTCATGAAACAATGTATATACCAAGAGTATAATGAATCTCTGTGGTCAATCTTGTTTGATCAAATTAAACCATAATAAGTAATCTTGTGTCAGAATTTCAGACATGTAAAGGGAAAATTACTGTCTGTAATTTTTCTTTAACAATTACTAGTATGAAGAATTGTATCTGTAGTATATTCTACAAATGGCAATGATATTCCAAGTAATTCACTATTGAGTACTCATTTTTTTAAACTTTTTAATCTAAAGTAAACCTAGATCCATGGGAAATCATATAAGAGATGGAACACAGATAAAGCATTCAGAGTTCCTTAAAATCTTTAACCAAGGATGGCAATTTCATGTAACCTAGCAAGCGTGCGTGCACGCGCGCGCATGCACACACACACACACTCACACACAAAGAAAAAAGAAAAAAACCACAAGAAATTTACATCAGAATAATGCTGATATAGACCTTACTCAGAAAAGCACTGTTGTGCAAGTAGGGGTGTGTGTGTGTGTGTGTGTGTGTGTAGGTACAAAGTTTTATGCAATCTGTTGTTTCATAGACTTCCTGTAATCACCACAAAGCACACATATTTTATTTTTGCCCAAAGACCTCCATATCTTGTAGTTATCACTATTCATCATTTCCGTAACATTATATAAACACAATCATACATCATGTAAACTTTTTACCATTAACTCCCCTCCCCCCCACCTCACTAACAATGATGTTATTCAGATCCGTATAAGTTACTACAGGTCTAAATTATTTGGGTTTTTGTTTTATCTTGTTTTTCTTTTTATTGTTCAGTAGAATTACATCATCTAGATGTACAAGAGTTTGTCTGAGTGTAGACTTATTGAAGAACACTTGGATTCTGTCCATAGAAAGTTGTAGCTAACTACAAATGACACTGCTGAGAACATTAATGATCAGGGATTTGCATAAGCATAGGATTTTATTTCTCCGAGCTAAATGCCAAAAGTACATTTCCTAGGGCACAGACAAGAACATATTGTATTTTCAAACAAATTGTCAGGTGACTTTTCTCAGTAGTCATACTTCATCTTTCCAGCAGTAATGATACTGGATCTATATGGTCATCTTTAGCATCTAGTCTTGCCCTATTTTTATTTTTAGCCATTGTGTAGGTTTATGGTAGAGTCTCTTTGTGGTCCTTATGTGCAATTCTCTAGTGACTAATCAACAACGTTCCATGTAAATTCTTACATTCTTTTCCTATATTCTCTTTGATGAAATATGCCTTCATGAATCTTACCCATCATCTGATTTGACTGTTTGCTTATTCTTGTTAAGCTTCATTACCTTTTCTTGATACATGTTGTTTCATACGTTTTTAACAAACATTTTTACCCAATACTCTTATTATTAATTCCTAAAATGCAATTTAAACCTAAGATTTTCACAAACTCAAATGAATGTGGAGGAAGCAATTAAAAATTGGGATACTATAGGAGACTCTATAGAACAGCCATTTTCTAACTTTTTCTAAAACAAAGAGAAATTATCATTACATTTTAGGTAGAAGATGCATGAAGGTTATTGAGACCCAGTGGGAAAGTGTTACATTTCAGTCAGTGTACCTGCAACTGATTGATTAACTTTCAACACCCTAAATTGAAGACAGGGGAAAACACATTGAAGTGATTTACTTAGAAGTTCATCAAGCATGTGCCAATATAATAATTTTTTTTAATCCAACAAGAAAATAGGTGTCAATAAATAAGTCATTAATAAGCTAAAGAGTCTTATTTCCTGTGCATTGAAGCTTATTTAAAGATTAAGAAAGACATCAAGGGATGCATTTCTCAAAGACTAAAGGGTAATGTTAATGTGCTATAATGTGCTAAGTATTTACTCTCAATGACAAAAAGGTCTCATGCAACAAAAACTAGTGAAAGAACAGCATTTTATCTGCTAACAGACATCCAGACCTTGTGTAATCTACTAAGTATCAAGAACTATCATCACTGTTACTAAATTAAAAGCTGATAGGAAAAAGCAAATTACTTTATAAGAATGGTAAAATGGATATTTGCTTATTACCCGAGAAAACAAAATAACCCTCTAGAGTACTTTCAAGAACAAAATACTTTAGTAATTAAAACAAAATTATATTTAATGGATCAGATTGTGTACATATGCAGATAAAGCAGAAAATAATGAAGCGTAATGATGAAAATGGAATACAGTGTTATTGCTGAGACCTCGTTTCATATTATCAAACTCTAGACAAACACTAATAATAAAGATAATGGCTGTAACAGATGTGCTCACCTTGCATCAATGAGAAAGTTAATATCATTTTAAGTTGTTCTAAGGTCACCTGTTAACTTGTCTACATAGCTCTAAGAACTAGACACTTCTTTGAAATACTATCAGAATGAGAACATGCTCTTTCCCCTCGCTGGGGATGGACGACACATCTGCTCCCATCACTCTCTATCTCAACAATAATCTCTCGTTAAGTCTTAGAAAAATGTCTCCTTATTGAAGGAAACCTGTTATAGAAATGTCTGGATGCCTCACCTCCATAGCCTAAAAACGAAAGCTATGCTACTATTTTCCAAATTCCCTGAATAGTGAACAGCTTGTGTTTACTCCTAGATTTAGTAACAAACAAACTGGACATCTACTCACATCTACACATGAAGTTGGAGTCATCAACAACACCAAGAGCTGTCAATCAAGCATGTTTCTATCAGGCCATCCAAAGCCATCGTTCAGAGTTCTTGGCACTCCATACTTCTCAAGAGCACACTATCCTATCATTTACCCACATTTCAAAGACACGAGCTTTGATGATCTCATCAATTAACCAGTATTCTGCTGGGACTGCACAGAAGGATTCATGTCACCACTGAAGCCAGGAAAACAAGGATTTCAACATTTTAATGAGCAGGAGCCAAGGGGAAAAAGTCATTTTAAAGGTCCCAGTATTTTTTTTTTATTGATTTATTTATTTTATAACAGACTCTTCAATCTCTCGCTTTTTTTTAAGCCTTATGAGAGGTAGAGACAGAAATTCCACCATGAAACACAGTATTTTTAAGGTGAAACCAACAAAATAGTCTCTTAATTGCACAAATGGAGAAGGTTCATTGATCTTGAGGGAAATTTTGAATTCACCAGAAGGCAATGAATGTTTGAGAAAAGATAATTCAGACACGGTGTACTGGGGTGTATAAATACAAGCCATCCCTGTACAGAGAAAGGAAAGAAGAACGTGGGGTGCAGAGAGGCAGAGAGAGTATCCATTCAGATTCTGCAGAGTGGGTGCAGTTCATTTCTTCTTTGGGGAAGTGAGGAATTTCAGCTCTGTTGGTTGGTTTGCTTAAGTCTGATTTTTATCTTGTTTTGCTGACATTTCCAGTCACTGAAGGTATGACATTTAAAAAAAAATTGCCAGCAATACCTTCAATTCATTTTGGAGGAGCACCTGGGCTACATTGTTCCTATAGTGTGGTTCTCAAAGATGATTAAGTTAGAGTGCACTGATGTGGGCCTGCAAGGTTCCATACCCAAAACCTTGTGTGGTTCCCCCTCAAGAAAGAGGCATTCCAGTGATGAGACCTTGGGTCTTTCATAAAGCAGGCTCAGGACTCACCGGCTTCTCTCAGCAGCGATGGAAACTGAGCTCAAGCCCCATAGTCCCGATGGGGGATGTCAGGCTGGAGGGGGTCTGGGCCAGAGGTCAAATCAGAACTGTGAAATGTAGAGCAGTCTCGGCTCATAGTTCATTGTTAATTAACTCTCATGGTGTTTCCCTTCATCTATGTGAGCTTATGGTATAGCCCTGATAAAAAATGCATGCTTGATCTCAACTCTGTGTAAAAGCTCTGACCTAAATCAAGAACAAAAGATAAAAGGCAAGGCCATGGGAACAGAAGGCTTCTAAGGTCACTGGGATGGAGGAGAAGAGGATGGTCAGGACTTGCTCGGCCAGTGCCTTGGTGTAGAAGTGTCGAGTAGACGTAGCAGGCAGGCTATAGACCTCCCAGGAGGGAAATGGCAAAGAGAGGACTGTGAAAGGGCCCAATGGCCTAAAAGAATCTGAGAAGCCAAAAATCTACAAACTCATAATCAGTGAAAATGTTTTATTTACTAGGAACTGTAGGCTGACAGCCTTGGAGCTGGGTATTTTGGTTTGTTTTGCTTTAGTTTCAATTAATTTTTTTTTGGGGGGGGTAGGTTGGCATATAAAGTAATAGTTTCATTATTAGCATACTCTGTGTGTATGTGTATGTGTGTATGTGTCTGTGTATATGTGTCTGTGTTGTGTGCATGCGTGTGTTCATGTTCAATCTGTGTGTGGTAAACGACACGTGTGTGTGAATGCCTTTGTACTTGTGGGCAGGTGCATGTAGAGCCCAAAGATGGCATCAGATATCTTTGTCAGTCTCTCTCCACTCTACTTATTCAGGCAAGTTTCTTGACAATCCCAGTGCTCACCAATTCCTGCTAGTCTGTCTACCCAGCTTGCCCCTGGATCGCTATCACTGCCCATGAGTACTGGGATCAGGGGCAGCTGTTACAGCTTCTTGACCTTTATATGTATGCTGCAGATCCTATCTCAGTCCTCACACTTATGCACCAATTGTTATCCACAGAGCCATTCCCATGGATGCTTCTTTTTGTTTTGTATTATGACACTTGTATGCATACGACCCTATGATGTGTTCTACATTATCCTTCCCTACTGCTTTCTCTTTTTCTGATCCCTCACTTACTATTCCACAGTCTCTTTCCCTGCTCCCTGAAGGTCTCTCCCTCCCCTCTACTTCCATCACATGTGCCCACGCATGGGCATATGCAAACACACATAATGAATTCATTTTGCATATAAAAGATGTAGTATTTATCTAAGTCTGCTTCCTTTCACTTAAAATAATGGTCTCCACTTCCATCCATTTTCCTGCAAGTATGGTGATCTCATTTTTCTTTATGGCTGTATTAAATTCCATGTGTATAAGCTTGGTGGCATGGGCTGAGGTCCCAGAGATGTGGTTTCGCTGTCATGGAGTTAACGTTGGCTGGGCTGTGTTTCCTCCAGACACTCCCAGGGATTCTGTGCCTTTCCTCTTCCAGCTCCTGGTGGCTGCCAGAACTCATTGTTTTGCTCCCTCATCCCTTCAATGCCTTCTTTTTTTGCATGGAATCTTTTGGGTGAAGTCTCCCTATGCCTCTCCCATAAAATAGGCATGTGATTACATTAAAATCTACCCAGATGAGCCACGATAACCTCCCCTACTCCAATACACTAAACTTAATCACTGTATGGAAACCCTTTCCTTCTTTCTTCAATACAAAGAAACTTGAGACAGGATATCTAGTAGAAGACCACTTTTCAATTGAATCGACAGAAGAGTACATTCTAGACAGACTATGAGGCATGCATAAACATTCAGTAACATAAAAGAGGTTGAAGGACTTTAGGGAGAGCAGAGTTCAATGTGGCTGGGTGCAGTTTACAAGACAGGACTCTGTATAACAGAGATTTGTCAGAGCTGGGAATGGATGGAGCCCATCGTCAGAGTGCTTCCTACTGTGCATGCAGCCAAGACTCAGCCCCATACAAAGCAGGCATGGGGATTTGTGCCCTAACTCCAGCATTTGAGAAGTGATTGACAGTAGCAGAATAAGAAACACAAGGTCATTCTTAGCTCCATAATGAATTCTAGCCTAGCCTTGGTTACAGGAGACCCTGCCTGGGGGTTGGGGAATGCATATATTCACTTGCAATTCAGAGGAGAACAGCAAAGGGGCCAGGTAACCCTTGTGTTCTGAGCACTGGGGCTTCTCAAAAGATAGGGACTGAGCTTTCAGCTACCAGAGTTGGCACACTCTAATGATCTTGCAGGTCTCTGTGCAGGGACCATGAGCCCTAGTGACTGGTCTTTTAGAAGAACATAGAGATAAGAAGTATCTGCTCAGCTGCAGATTCTTGGCTGAGACACTTAGACATTCCCCTCGGAAATAGGGTGAGATTTGTGTTTGAAATAAGCTAACACACGTAAGCATCCTCTGGAGCTCCTTGCTCACAAATGAGCAGATAAGTTGCAGAGAAGCACCTATTCTACTCAGCCACAGCAATTACCACCCTCTTTTTCCAAATCAAAGAGCAATGGCTGAAGGGTCTAAATATCAACATTGGTTTGGTTTTTTTTGTTTTGTTTTGTTTTGCTTTTTTCCCTTGATGGCTTGGATTTCCTTGGGTGAGAGAGAAATTAAGAGGAGAATACTCTGAAAGGAGGGCAGAGGGGAAATGAAAGGCATAGATATGGGGAGAGGGTCACAGGAGCAAGTTCATTCTACTACATATGTGCCAGGAACCGTGCACACTGCACAAAACAGCAGTGAGCAAGACACAGAAACATACATTCTAGAAGCTTGATGTTGACATTCTTGTGTCCTAATTTAAGTTTTTCCCTGTGCCAGGCTCTTACCTATATTCTCTTTAGGCCCCACAGGAGGGGCCATAAAACATGGGTTGCATGCAGAGAAAGTTAAGCCCTCCCTCCCCCAGCAGAAATGCAGGTCTATCGAAAACAGCTCTAGATGAGCCTTGCCCACGAAACCCTGTTCCCTACAGCTACTCACTTCAGACACCAGTCTGCAGTCAGATGTTCTCCTGAAACTCTCTCCAAGCAAAGCAAAGGAGTCCCAAAGATAAACAGAGGGACGATTCCTGAGTGTGGCCGGTACTTCTGGCCATGCTAAGCGCTATGGACTTGGCTGGATAGTCTTGGTTATTTATAGAGCAAGTGTAGACTAAAGCAAGCTGCGACTGCAGATGGCTGGGCCAGATGATCTGTCATGGTCCCTTCCAACTCGATTTATTTTGTGATATTTTATTTTTAAGTTTTGTCCTAGTATCTGTCACAAGGACTAACAAGTGAACCATTATTAAGAATAAGAAAAAGAGGATGAAATATTTCATGCAATAAAGTCAATGGGATAGTAAGAAGGGACAAATGTATCCTTTAAAGGAAGAAGTGATTACATTCCTGATTTGAGAATTCCTAATCAGCTGAGGACATATTCTAATCATTTGTGCTTTCTATTATTATTATTATTATTATTATTATTATTATTATTATTATATTCTCTCATGTATTACACCTGATCTCAGCTTCCCCTCCCATCTCTCCTCTCAGTTCCTCCCTGTACTTTCCCCTTTCCTCATCCACTCCTCCTCCTTTCCTCTTCAGAAAACAACAAGCCTCCCAGGGATGTCAAGTAAACATGCAATATCAAGATGCAATAAGACTAGGTACTCTACTCCCCTCATGTTAAGGTTTGACAAGGCAGGCCAGTAGAAGGACAAGGGTTTCAAAAGCAAGCAAAAGTGTCAGAAACAGCCCCCATTCCCTCTGTTAGGAGTACCACAAAAACACCAAGCTACACAACCATAACATATATGCAGAGGGCCTAGGTCAAACCCATTCAGAATCCCTGGTTGATGGTTCAGTCTCTTTGAGCCCCTATGCACCAAGGTTTGCTGATTTTGCAGGTTTTCATGTGATATCCTGGACCCCTCTGGCTTCTATAATCCTTCCTCTCCTTCTTCACTGAGCTCATCTAATGTTTGGCTATGGGTCTCTCTGTCTGTTTACATCACCTGGATGGAGCCTCTCTGCTGGTGATTATGGTAGGCTTCAGTCTATGAGTATAGCAGGATATCTTTAGGAATCATTTCTTTACTTTTTTTGTCCAGGTGAGTTTGGTATTATCCTAGGGCAACCCTGCCTCTGGTTTCTGGTCCTCCAGACAGTGTCAGCAGTAGGCTCCTTCTCCTGGCCTGTGTAATTTTGATAGCTATAAAACCACAAGAGGATGCAAACTCCCTCAGCTCCTTCAGTCCCTTCCCCAAGTCCTCCATCTGGTACCTCACACTCCGCCCTACTGTTGCTGTGAAGTGACTCTTGGGTATTTCAAACTTTTGGGCTAATAACCACTTAACAGTGAGTACAAACCATGTTCATTCTTTTGTGACTGCATTAACTTGCTCAAGAGTGACCCATGGTGCTGGCCACATATGCTGCAGAGGAGGGTCTTGATAGACATCAGGGGGAGGAAAGGCCTTTGGGCCTGAGGGTATTAGATTCCCCCAGTATAGGAGAATGCCAAGGAGAGAAGACGAGAGTGGGTGGGTGGGTGGGTGGGTGGGGGAATACCCCATAGAGGCAGGGGAGAGGGGAGGGAATAGGGAGGTTCCAAAAGGGAGATCTGGAAAGGGGAAAACATTTGAAATGTAAATAAAGTAAAAATAATAATAATAATAATAATAATAATAATAATAATAATAATAATAA
>JADRCH010000160.1:1070662-1103699 GCA_019843965.1 Rhynchomys soricoides
AATAATAATAATAATAATAATAATAATAATAATAATAATAATAATAATAATAAAAACACAAAGAGCCTGGAGATGTGAGAACAATCCCCTTGCTTTAGAGAAAAAGAAACTGTCCCAAAGAGGCAATATGGAATGTCATGTCAACTGTCCAATGACTACTTACCAAAAAAACAGTGCAAATTATTTTAATACAGATTGTAGTCTTCGTTAAGCAACTCCTAGAAAATTCTAGGCCCAATAAAAACTTAAAATAGACGAATGGGATGTACTAAATTCATATGATTTGTGATCAGGGTAGAATTTTTATATAAATTCACATAAAAATTAATGATTATCTATTGAGACAAGTTCTCCTAACTCATAAGCTAGACCCAGGAGCTATTTAACTCTTTTACAACAAGAATATAGTACTGAAGTGAATTATGGTCTCCATGGTATATTATATTATGTTTTATTTAAATAATTTCTGAGGAAATGCATCTTAAAGCTGGAGCTGGGCTCATATTTGAGTTTCTTTTGGGATTCGAAGAAAACTCTGGCGATGAAATAACCCAGCTAGAAATTTCATTCATCTGCATAAACATAAGGAAAATATTTTTTTTTGAGGTATAAAAGGATTAAGATTTTTTTTCTGGGTACTGTTGCTTCAAGGAGGAATATGCAATTTTTCAGTTAAGAATCTTCATCAATTTGAAGAATAAGAATTTACCAAGCTGTTGCTTGACTTCTATGTTGAGAGTGGAGACAAAGCATTGAGTGTACCAAACTCCAGCATTCAGTGAGACAACGGGCATCTCTACTCCATAAACATCACTGAGTCACTCCAAAGACTGCATACTTTAAGAGTTCCAGTGAACGAGATCCTCAGGAACCACCAATAGATTAGATGCAGAGTTCTCACAACAGATACACTACTGTGTAAGGCAGCACATGCTGTAAGTAGTTGGATACAGCCATTTCACAATATATTTCGTACTTCAGAATATCATGTTGTAGACAATAAATGTAGCAAATACAACTGTATATGCCATTTAAGATAAATAAATAGAGGTGACAAGATAGCTCAACAGTTAGAGGTGTTTGCATGCAGCCTAATGACAGGAATTCAATCCCTCAATTCCACAAGGTGACAAAAGAGAACTGACTACCAAAAGTTGTCCTTTGACATCTGTGTGCACGTGCACACGCACACACACACCTTAATAAATAAATAAAATAAACAAGCATCTTTGAGAAAGGGCTTCAGTCTCTCCTCTCTCTACTAAACAAAACAATATGCTGATCATTCCATAAATCACATCAAACATCTTATAAACCTAACTAGAAAGGCGATAGTTTTCCATCAATCCAGCAGCCTCTTGCTCAATAACCTTTATTTAGCTATGGTCTCTCTTCAATCCAATGCAAAAAGCAGAAGGGACAGCCAGGCATCGGCCTTGCAGAAAATCTATTATTACCTCCCCAGGAAGCATCAGTCTTTATTTATGAAGAAAATCAATGTCCACAAAAGCCTCTTAGCAATAGCTCGAGGAGAGAAAGATACATTATTACTGTGATAAAATAACTTTGGGTTGAAAAGAACAGTAAAGAAATTAACACTTAGTGAGTTCCTACAATTAGCTGATGTTTGACACACTCATTTAATCCTCACTAGAATGCCTTCGTGTGCCCATTTGGGAAAAATGGGAAGAAACTTTACAATAGATAATAGTCTGGGCCATAAATAACAAAAGCTATGGGTAAAAACCTAGGTTTCTGCTCACCATGGCTGTGTCCCGCATCACCTAGAGATTATTCTCATCAAATAACATGAGCATTCAGAATACAAGGAGTCACCTTCTCTTTTCATTATGACAAAACACATGGAAGAAAAAATGTGAAATTCTTTTAGTTATAATTACGGTTAGTTTCAGAATTATTTACCCAGAGGTTTCAAGGATTCTGTGGTCATGAACCTCCAGCCACCGTTAAGGGAAGTCCCAGATGGCTCATTCTACCTCCTACTCCGTGACCCTTGCCACATCAGACCTTTTGTTTGTCTTACAAGGAGACCAATATTTGCTGGAAGTTCCCTGGGGGGCATTAGAGCTAGGCAAGGCTGTGCATGTTCTCTAAATGAATTTTACTCAACAATAATAGAACGCTTAACAAGGCAACAAAGAACGTGTGACTTATAAGAGCTTCGAGCTAATAGGGAGTCTATTGACCTCTACCCAGGCCCTCGGGTAGCTGAAATTATACAGTATCTGTCACGAGTGTAGGCATGGTGCTTCATGTATTTGTTACAAGGAAGATTTTCCCCTAAATGGAATGTACCCAAGAGAGACCTTCTTGGAAAACTTTTTAAAAATATATTTAGTAGAACATTTATTGTTGCTACTGAAAGAGTAACAAAGCCTTAGAAATTATAGGCTGTGTAAAACTTACGGAACTGTTTCAGATGGTATGTGATACACTACAGCAAGCCAATCACAAGTGAGTGTGTGTGTTTGCATATGTGTATATGCCTGCATGTGTTTGTGTGAATGTGTATCTGTGTGTGTGCACACGTGCATGCCTATGTGTCTCTGTACGTGTGTGTGCATGTGTGTGTATGTATACATATGTCTCTGTTTGTATGTGTGTATGCACACATGTACTATGCCTGTGTGCGTCTGTGTGCATGTATGTATATCTGTATTGTACATTTACGTATATGTCCTTCTGTGTGTTTGTGTGAATGTGTGTCTGTGTCTGTGCGTGTGTGTGGTCATATGTATGACTGTTGTGTTTGTGTACATGTGTGTATATATGCATGCACATGTGTATATATGCATAAGTCTATGTGTGTGTGATTCTGTTCTTGTTATTTTACTGGATTGTAAATGTCAATGACTAACAATAAAAAATGCTTCCCAAAACATTTTGTCTGTGCATTTCCAGACTACAGTTTGCTGAAACAAAGGAGTTTGTGGGCATCTTTGGAATATAGAAGTAAAAAGCAAGCATGGTCACATTCGGTCATGGAGAGGCACAGGGACCAGCATGCCCTCTTTCTCCTTCCTAGATGTTTGTGCTATGTGTGACTGTGCAGTGTCCCAGCCTCACAGCCACAGGCAATGAACCAGAGACAGTGGCTGCTCCAAGCCTGTCCTTTAGGTCTGACTAGGCATGGAAGCTCAGGTTTCAACAACCCATGCCAGGACTTCATGGCAAATAGAGCATCTTCCCTTATGCCTAGACTTTCACTTCCCAACCTTCTCTTCTCCAGATGCTTTCAGAGTAGATAAGACTAACTCATGTATTCTGTATTTTTATCACTGCTGTCAATCAAGCCCTGGGCTTTGTACATACAAGGCTGTGCTCTACCACTGAACTACACTCCCAGCCCTTCTTAATGTTTTTGTATTTCATATGTATTGTTGTGCCTTTCTCCAAATAAATTTGGCATATATAGTTACAAACAGTTATATATATATATATATATATATATATATATATATATATTTCGTTATCACTTAAATGATTAAATAATAAATTTTATCAGAATTTAGTTTTTTGAAGTAAGTGTCTGTATCATTTGCTATATCTTCAATACCTAGCACTGTCTCAGACACAAAATATTTGCTTACTACTGGTCAAATGGAAAAGGATTGACACACTAACCTTCTGATACCTTAAAGTGTTGCTCTACCCAATAGAGCCAAGTCTCCTTAGTTCAGGTAAATGACATTAAATATCAAAGACTCTTATGTTAAGTATTCCATTTTGTATTGGCAGTTCAGGAAACAAGAACTGAAACTCTTGTCAATGAGGACAACACAGGGCTCCTCTCCTGAAGAACACAGATATGGCTTCCCCTGGTTTCTCTAGGTGTCAGCTCACACCACCACACACCTCTATGCATTCCTGATGCTTAGTCCAAACCTCCCAGTGCCTGAGCTCTGTGTCCATTACTAGAAGAGGAATTTAATGGGTATGCTCAGCAGTTTCCTAAGAATATAAAGCTTCATGTGCATCAGCCTCTCCCTGGCCCCACAGTCCTCCCCCTTCCTTGGCAAGATGGAAGAGCAAAAGGCATCATGCTTAATTTTCTGTACCCTCAAAAGCCTCACCCTCTGATGCCCAAAAGCAAGTTTGTGTAGTGAAATATTTATCTTCATTTACCCAGCAGCACTTAAAAGTAAAGAAGTTTTACATTAAAATCTGGAAGTTCAGGATGCCTTGAAATAGCTTATATTCTAAAATAGCAGCAAGTGAGAGGCTGGCAGCCTACTATTTCTTGTTCCCAGCTTTCCTGCCACTTTGCATCATGCCTACCCCATGATTTACCTGACTATGGGATAAAAGAAATGGGAACTACTTCCTAGTCTTGTGGCTGAGCCTGTGTTTATTCTCCTGCCCACAAACGTGATACCGCCTGCTTATTCTAGTTGTGTGTATCATGATGCTGATCCAAAGTCTAACCAAACATGTACCCAGCCTATGTAAAAGGGGGAAAGAAGACTTGGTGCTTCCTTGTAGGTTAAAGAGACCATTCTGAGGAAAAGAAAGATGGGACTCATGGTTTCCCAAAAAGAACCCAGAAAAGAGCATTGCCAACATTGCCAGGGCAAGCCTTAAACAGTAATTCTAGGGAAGTAGGGAAGCAATGGAGAACTGGCCTTCCACAAGAACTGGCCTTCCATGGAGTTAGGAGCGACAGCCAGAGGCATCTTGTCAAGACTGCAGAAATTGTTTCTGTGATCTAAAACAACGAACCCTAAAAGTTCACTAGCATTGCAATTTCCCGCTCACAATGAACTTTAATGATATTTGATCATGCCTCTGAGTGAAAGGAATTTGTACCACATATCTCAAATGTGTCCCTACAGAGCCACAATCCTCTGACCTTTATTCTGACTTCTGTAGACTTGTGGATAACAGCAGTGGGTACCTCAGTCCTACCTTCCAGCTAGGTTCAGTCACTGAGGAACTAGGTGCTTCTGTGAACAAAGGAAAGGGCTTCTTTGATGCAAGGTCATGTCAAGTTCATTGCCTTTCTGCATCCAAAAGTTATTACATTTTCCCAAAGAGACTAAAGCCACAGTGTTCGGTGCTGTCCCCACCCTCTGCAGCCAGAGGGTTCCAATGGCTTTGCTTCTGGCAGCTCCAGATCCCCGACAGCATCCCCTATGGTTGTCTCATAGCACCTTCTTAAAAGATCTTTTAAATTAATGGAGAATTCCTTGCTGACTTAACCTATTTCAAGCATACCATCTGCTTCCTGTGAGGATAAAGCAGCTCACAGTGGTCCCCTAAGACAAGCAGCACTATGATGCTAAGTTATCACGGAGCCTCAAATCTAGGAGTGTGCTTGCTTGCGTAGAGTGGAGGTTTAAGTCAGATTGGCATTGAACCAGTTAATATTTGAAATTTGGGAATCCATTCAATTAGAAGACTTAAAAAGTGCTTATAAACTAAGACATAAAAATAAGTGAAGAACACAGAAAAGGGAATTTGAGAGACAGACACACAGAGAGAGAGAGAGACTACAGGGAAATATAACACATTGAATCTGAGACTTTTAATAGTTGGGCCAGGCATGCTCTCGGTTTGGCCAGTAAAAGGCTTCTATGCAGCAGTTGTACATTTACAATGTAACGTTGACTTCAAAGAACTGCCTACTGGTGCATAGACCCTCATACACAGCTCACCAGATCCTGCATCCTTCAGAGCCCTTGAGGGACTCATTCTGTTTGTGACCCCAGGGCATGATCCAGTTGGATTCATACACATTTTGGAATGGGGACAAAAGAAGAACTAGCTACAAAGCCCAAGCTGACCTAGAACTTGTGATCCTCCTGCCTCAGCTTCTTGAGTGATAGGATTATTATAGGCATGTGCCCTGACCCCTGGCTTAGGGTCTTGATCTGCTTATGTTGTATTACTACTCAGATACTAAATAAAGGTAAGCTAGTTCCTGGATCCTTCTCAAAGGTAGCATGTCATTAACAAGGACATCTCATGTTAATGATACATAGGGTGTCATTCACAACCACCCTAGAGGACACCATCTTCTGGCTTTTGTCCTAGTCACTCCTTCTCCAGATTAGATGATGACCTAATTCTACTGCAGAGGGCAATCTCCTATTCAAATGTCTATTTATGCAAAAACACCAGACACACTCAAAGAGGATGTTTAATCTGGGCCTCTCAAACAGGCCTAAAACTTAACCCTTAAGCCTTACCAGTTTCCTCCTTAGTTCGTGAATTCAGTAAAATGTTCAGCACATAATGATTCCATGTTGTACAAGAACTATGATTCTGTCTCTTACAGATTAACATGCAACAGGAGTGAGAATTCATCACAGTGGCTAGTCCTGGGGAGCAGGGAAGAAGAGAGCACACCTGAGGGGCTGTGTTGGGGGAATCTTCTACTTCAGGTATGGACACTAATCATCCATGAACATTCTGACTACAGACAGGCTCCTTGCAATTTCTTAAATATATCATCTATTCCTATGAAAACTCTTTCTGTGGTTGTTTTGGGTTTGCTCTTGGTTTTACTATGGTGCCTCTGGAGACAGAACCGAGGGCTCTGTGTGTGCCTTGCAAGCACTGTACCACTGAGTTAGGCCCTTTACAGTTTGGGTTTTAAATGTCCTCTAAAATTTCTACACTGAAGGCTTGGTACTCGCCCATTGTATTGTTGTAGGCACAGCTTTCCAGAACTGAGACCCAGTAGAAGAAAGTGAGGTCATGGAGAACATATCCTTGACTGGCCACAGACCACACCATACCTCTCCTTCCTGGATCCCATAAACACTTCCTCTCCTACACACACACTCTCACATGATGGACTGCCCGGCCACAGGGCCAAAGCATCAAGATCAAGCAACTGACTTGATTGGAACCTATGAACCCGTGAGCCCAGATAAACAGTTCTTCCAATAAGCTGATTATCTCAGACATTTTGTCACCTAGCTGGATCTCCAGCTAAGCCACACCTCCAGCCCACAAATGGCTCGTTTTTATAATTTTATTTAAAAATCACCAAAAGGTATATAATGAAATATCTCCCTTGCTATTCCTTTTCATCTGGATTGCAGTAGCATTAGCCACTATTATCAAGACTTGTAATGTGTTACTCTATACTTTTAAAGCATATACAAGGAAATAAAGGTACAAATTCTCACTCACCACGTTTTTACACAAAGGAGCTCACAAAGGAACATGGCGCATACACACTGTTCTCTGCCTTTTCTTTTTCACCTCACAATAAATTTCAGCGATCTCTTCTTATCAGTTCGTGTGGCCCCTCCATCCTTTATTACAGCTCCATTGTAGTCCGTCAAATGGATGTGCCACACTCTATTTAACCATTGACGGGCGCTTGAGTCGCTTCTAATCTTTAGCTTCATAGAACTCTATTGAGCTGTGCCTAGATAATAACAAGAGAGGGGAAAGGAAGAGATGGGAGAGGGAGATGGAATCAGAAGTGAGAAAGTGCTGTCAGTGGCACAAAGGCCTGAGCTCCCGTGGGGTGGGGAAGGCTGGTCAGAGTGAAGGACAGTGACAGCAGAGATCAACCATCTCTCCACAACCTTAATGTTTTTCATTGAAGGGTTACCTATTCAGACTGGAGCAGTTGGGAAACACTAGAAAGGTTGGATCATCTGCATGAACCAGACATAAGGAGGTTTCTATAAACATGACTATAACACTGGGGTCTCCCGCACCCCTGCTAAAGACAAAAACTAATTCGAACTAGGCAGTGTTTTAGTTCCAGGAATAAAATGCTAACAGTCTCCAACTTACCACTTTCTCCAAAGCAAAGATGCACAGTTGCTGCTCTGAAGGCCAGGAGAGGCTGACAGTCCCAAAGCCACTGCCCATCAAATGCCAAGTCTGATTTGTAAGCCCCCCCTCCCTCTCGCTCTCATCCCTTGGGGGCTAAGATGCCCAGCTGCCTCTATTTAACAGAAATTTATTTTTTTATCAAGGAAACACCATATTCGAGCAGTTCTAAAGAAAGCAGGCCTGAGTTGCAGAGACAAAACGATTGTTCTCATTTGCACAACGTTTCAAGAGAAAACGAGATTACAGCATCAAGGGAAAATGTAAAAAGTTTTCCCCAGGCCAAGAGAATTGACTTCCTCTTTTCCAGGATGAAGGTAGGCAAGAATTTACTGATGCCCCTAGCTAGGGCCTAATAAAGCCAAGCAATTGACATGGACATGTGTCCATGAACCCAGAAATTCTCTGTGCTGTGATTTATGCAAATGTTTTAATTCATAATTAAAAGGTAATTGGGATCATTTTAACGGCCTTTCCCTCCTGTTAGCCTGCCTCAGCGGCAACCCTGTCACATCAATTGTGGGTGTTAATATATCACTTTGAATGATTTTTATTATCTTAAAAATAACTGCTGCTGTAGAGGCTGCATTGGGGAGCCCAGTCTCCAAGGAGGAAGCTATCTAATGGTCGGTCCATTCTCATCTCTCAGTTACTGACATGCAGAAAAAGAAACATTCACTTTTAATAATAGGGCTCTCTTTCATGCAAAAAAAAAAAGTAGAGGATTTCTAAAAATAAATAATTCATGCTCCTCCAAGCTCTCAGAGAATAAATTTGTTCCTTTTCTGTTTTGTTTTTCTTCAAGATATGACATCTTAGGAAGAAGGGGCTGGGAGGGGAGCACTTTCTGCTTCTGTGGATAGAAACATGCAGAGTGTTTCATTCCCTGGTGCAACAAAACCTCAAGATCAACAGACAAGAGCTGAAAACCTTTTCCCACCAGACAGACAGTGCCATCTAAATGTTCTGTTCAAAGACAGCACTTCATAGACAGGCGCACAAAGGCATGTCAGTTTTCCCTTTATGTGCACGCACATCCCCTTTCCAAAGAAAAGAAAAAAAAAGAGGAAAACAACGCCATAACCCATCCCAGCCTGCAATTAATTACACTGTGCTGACCACATGGAGTTGGGCTGTGTTTTCAGTTTCATGGTTTTTATGTGTTTCGATTCCTTTGTCGTTAAAAGAACATGGGGTTTCCAAAATATCATCCACTGATATTTCTCAAATTTCAATAGATCTACAAATAACAAACAAATTTTTTTTTAGCTATACACAGTTTTTTGGTTATTACCTACCAAAATTCCTATTGGCTTTGTCTGGTGTAGGGTCCAGGTAACTCAAGTCCACATAAACTCTGTTTGGGAAATACTCATATAATTCTAATGAAATATAGTGTGACAATAAATACATATAACAATTTTCTCCCTGATACAATAACATTGTATGTTCCTGAAAATTGACTTTTGGTCCCTATGTGCCCTTCAATGGATTGTTCTTTTGAAGAAAATTGTATAATCGGGTTTGGGGAATGATGCTACAGGCTATAATTCCCGATCAAGCTGAAGCAGAAGTAAAGAAATACCATAAAATCCAAGCTCCTGAGATATTGATTCAAAACTTGGGGAAGGAAGGGCAAGCAACAGGTTCATCCAAAACTGGTGAAAGTTATGTATTCCTTTCCAGCAGAGAGAATGAGAGGGTGGAAGAGAAAGGGAGAGAGAGAAGAGAAGAGGAGGAGGCAGCGTCTCAACACAAATTGTATAGGTCATAGAGCCTGGACCAGAACCCAGTGCCTTCATAGTTCTCTGTATTCCTAGGTCCCAGAGTCAACAGCTTTGTATTTGAGCTCAGAAATGTGAAGGCAGTGTGCTATAGGGGCTACAACTAAAGTTTCATGAACTGAGAACTAGATCTTCCAAACCCAAGAAACAAAAACTTGTCAGCAAATATGTCAGGTCCAAGATTTTTAAGGCAAAATAAAGCTTCATAGCAAGTCTCTTCACAAAACCCATGGAAATGATTACTTTCGGATGCTAAAGTATAAGAATTTGAGACTAGAGAGATGGCTCAATAGATAAGAGTGCATACTGCTCTTTTCAGAGGACCCACGTTTAGTTTCCATCAACCCTGTTGTATATACTTCACTCTTGTAACTCGAGGTCCAAGGCATCTGACTGACTCCTTCTTCTGGCCTCTAGGGGTACTGCACTTATTCACATACACAAACCCCTACACACACACACACACACACACACACACACACACACACTATTAAAAATAGTAAACATGAGGAAGAAACATGGTAGAACTAGCTTAGGAAAGAGATGGAGATTTATAATTTGAATCTTAAAAGAATCTTTCTGAAATACAGCTGAAGCCCTTGGATTGCCCATTCCGGGGTCTTATGAAAACCAAGTAAAGCACCTTGTTACAACTTTGTGACCATGACCCAGGTGGGTCACTGACACCACACACAGCAGTTCTCCAGCAGCAGAAGGTCAAGACAGAGCCAGAATTCCTATGCAAAGAGTTTACTCATCCTACTTTGTCTATCTGATTGTACAATCAGAGGAATGGTGAGATCATGTCTACTAGGCAACAGGGGGTTGCAAAGGAAGCATTACAATAATGCACTGCATTGCTTCATCAGCTTAACATGGAGTATAACTGCCATCTGTTTATTTAAGTGTGCTAGGAGACTCAAAAAAAAAGAAAAAAAAAGAAAAGAAAAGAAAACCCCACTGCTTTCCAGAAGCCATTGCCCTTATAAAGTATGTGTTGAGTATCCTCTCTCCAGAATGCATGGGACCAGAGGTGTTTGGAATATTTGTATACACATAATGAGATGTATGAGAGATAGAACCCAAGTCTAAACCTGAAACTCACGTATGGTTCATAGACACCTTTGATGCATAGCCTGGAGATGATTTCGTACAATATTTTGGGCTTCTTTGTATTTTAACAGTAGCTGAGCATGTGAGGTCAGGTGTGGAAAGTCCAATTGCAGCAACCAGTCAGTACTCCAAAAAAAAAAGCGTTTTCTTTTTCCCAGCATTTCTGACTTTAGGTTTACAGATTAGGAATGCTCAACCTATGTAACATAGAAATAATTAATAACAAATGAAGCCATTACCACTAAATGCAAAAATCAAAGGCTTTTGAAGGGCTCAGAAAAGGAAAAATGGATGAGTCAGAAAAGCCAATTGGAAGGAAAGACGGGGGGCTGGGGATGTACCTCTGTCAACAGAGTGCTTCTCTACACAAGTACAACACCTCCCCTGCATTCAATCCACAGGGCCATATGAACTAAATTTGGTATTTGTGGTTTGCATGAGAATGGTCCCCATAGGGTCATAGATTTTGATACTTGGTCGCCAGAGAATGGCATTATTTGAAAGGATGAAGAGATGTGGCCTTGTTGGAAGAAGTATATCACTGAGGGTGGTCATTGAGGTTTCAAGGAGTCCATTTTAAGCCCAGAGTCTCTCTTTTCCTGATGCCTTTGGATTCCGATATAGAACTCATGCTCCCCACCATGGTGATAATACACTAAACTTATGAAACTCAAAGACAGTCCTAATTAAATGCTTTCTTTTATAAGAATTGCCAAGGTCATGGTGTCTCTTCACAATAATATAACACTGACTAAGACTGTGGTGCATGCTTATAATCCCAGAGCTTAGGAGGAAGAGACAGAAGCTCAGAAGTTCGTGGCTGTCCTTGGCTGGGCTACATCATACCCAGAGGGTCTACAAAGATAGCTCAGTGGTTAAGAGAAGGTAGTGTTCTTGCTGAGGACCCAAATTCAGCTCCCAGCATCCACTCCACCCAGCTTGCAATCACCTGGAGCTCCACTTCCAGGGCACCTCTGGCCTCAGCAGGTGCCCTTACTCCTGCAAATAAATTATCACATAGGCAGATACAGAAACACACACATGTGCACACACACACATGCACACAGAGGGAGTGGAGAGAGGGAGAGGAGAGAATTACAAGTAAATAAATCTTACAACAATTATTCAGTTAAAGGAAGGTGGGGTGGAAGAGGGCAATTGATCTGTACTGTATTTAGTTATCTCTTGCTAGGTAAGAAACTAAATACACGGTTTACTTATTTAAAGTGGTGATTCGCTTGTGCCTTAGTAAAAGACCACTTTCGGTATGACACTCCCTGGGTTCACTCTTAAGTCTAGAACTGCAACTGGGGTATGCTGAACATGGGGGATACTACAATGTCAGGGTCTTTCTCTACCTGTCTCTGATCCCTCAACAGGCAGGACTCTGAAGGATCAAAGCAAATGCCTCAAAGCTTCTTAAAGCCCTGGCTGAGACCTCATGGTAAAACTTCTACTTCATTGTGTCAATCAAAAGAAGCCACAGGCCTGCCTAGAGGCAGACAAGCAGCAAATACACACACCCTTGTCACAAGAGGGCTCGCAAATAATTTGTGATCATTTTAACCAACCACAAATACTATTCATGAGTCTGTACAACACATAATGTTCGCTTCTTTTTAATTAGAAAAGAGACTGCTTCATTATGACTATTGACTTGAATGTTAATATCTATATGCATATAGGTATGCAAATTCATGTATAAATATCAATTAAGACATTGGTCCCACAGGATTTATTTAAAAGGGAGATGATTTTTAAAACTGTGTTTCAATACATAAAGCGGGTTGTGATAGGAGATAATAAAAATTTTTCAAAATGTTTTCCATCTGTCTCTGTATCTTAAAGAGGAAGGAACAGAAGCAAGCATGCTTGGAGTTCAACAGACTCAGAGATGTGTGTCTGAACTCTACCATGCCAGGAGCTTGCTTCATGATGCTCTAAAGGATAGAGCTTTCTATAAAAGGCAGTAAAGGAGAGTGTGCCAGCTGAATGGAGCAGCCATTTTGGGCTTAGCACTACATGCACACGGTGCACACATAAGCACAGATAAACATACGTAAACATGTAAATGTACATTCACAAAGAGAGAATGAAGACTCAGAAACCCTTATGAATGTTGAGAAAACCACAAGTCATTAAAGAATTTACTTGCAGCTGTGTTTTATGGCTTTTATTTCCAAAACTAATTATTCAAGTAAATACTTATAACTCTAAATCTTTTCTTTCATTATAGTGGGAGCCTTTAATAGTGCACTTACTCTGAACACAAAGGGCTGCCTTCCAAAGAATTACTCAACAAGAACACTTAAAAGCAGTAATTCTAAGTTTGATTGTCCCACCATAACTGTGTCATAAAAACAAAGTTATACAATTCTCAAAATGGAAGAGTCTAAGTCTAGTGTGGTTTTTATGTGTACTATTGTATCTTGTGCTCATGAAAGTCTGCTTTCAAAGATTGTTAAATCATTGCCTGTTGGTGTTTATTTGTATTTAGTATCTATTTATGAACACTGAAGGATAAACTTATCATGGAAATTTCTGCTTTCCAAAGCTGAGTCATAAATTGATGGGAGACGCATCGATATGTACTTGTCAATAGACGACAGATTAACAGATGGGAGCCCAGATAATGGAGAAACTTGACCAGAGTCAAAATGTTCATACAAAAGCAAGAAAAACTTTTCCTCTTATAGAAATGCACTGTGCAGGCTGGAATGCTTTAAATCAAACCAAGATAACAGGTCTTTCTTTTCACAGTTATGATAAGGTGTTAGGGAACTGATTTACTCTCTTATTTGAAACAATGGGGTAGCAAAAAATCCAGAAAACTACATGAAAAAAAGACACATCATGAAGTAATGCATGAATCTAGGGGTAAGGAAGATAAAAGAAGCCCTCAATACTTCACCTAACAGACAGAAGAGCAAATCCAGGAGACCAGCCGTGGAGGAGACTCCAGGAAGAAGTGTGTATTGAGGAATGGACCTCAGAGTCTAATGAAAGATGGACTGCTAGAGTCTGTGGACCAGGACTCTTAGCAACATCATAAGATCACATCGCTTGAATTCTCCTAATAGAATTGGTCATCTATGGTCAGAAAACTATTTGAGGCTAAAGAAAAAAAAAAATAAAATCTTCAAGGCATTCAAGAAAATGTCCCTTGAGACTCAAAGATAAGCATTAACGTCTTCACAACAGCCAGCAGAATGTCAGTAAAACATGAGCTCTACCAAGGAGGATCTCGAAGGACTGTTTAGGAGGTGAGGGGGAATTTAAACACAGCTCTGGTTCTGTCTAACAAGGCTCAGACATATGCAAAAAGAGCAAACTCTATTCAAATGACTTAACTGCATTTTTTTTAAAAAAGAGATGCAGAGCATTTATAGCATTTTCAAAATTATCCAGAACCAACGAGGTAAATCATATTTCCTATCTATTAAAAAATTTACTAAACATGATCCTCCTTGTGTATACAGCCTGTTGCTGGTATAGGGTGCCATAAAAGGCCTTAGGAACAGTCCTTTCCAGTAAAAGTCCTATCTCAGTCTGGTTCTTAAAGCCATGCAGGGTACTTTTGGAAAGCCCCAGGGTACCCAGTCTCTAGAGTTCACATAATCCAAGCCATTGAGTTCATCTGTACCAAGCTATAGGACAAGGAGAATATGATTAAGCATTGACACAAGGCCAAACCCAAGATCTAGAAGATCCACCTCTCAAACTAATGGGGTTTACTTACATTCACGCAGATAAATCTGAAAGCATGATGCTTAGAAATGGCCGAACTCAGACGACTGTGCTGTCTTATACATAACCAATCATAATCTTCTGAACACAAGGCAGGAACTTTGCTGGAAGTGCCTCTCTGTGCTTAGCCTGCCCTTTAGTCATTACCATTTGTATAAAATAAGAGAATTTACAAGGTACTAAAAAAGAAGATATGATTTGGTGATCTGAATGAGAATGATTCCCATGAGTTCATGTATTTGAATATTTGGCCCCAAGCTGGTTGAACTGTTTAGGAAGGGCGAGGAGGTCAGGGCTTATAGGAGGAGGTTATATCACTGGGGATGGGCTTTGAGCTTTCAAAAGCCCAGAACAGACCCTGTCTCCGTCTCTTCCTTTCTCCTGCCTTTAGACCAGGAGGTGACTTCAAATTCTGTTCCACTACCATGTCTACCTGCTCACCATCATAATGGGCATGGACTAGCTCTCAGAAACTGTAATAAGTATTCCAATTAAATGATTTCTTTTATAAGTAGCCACGGTCATGCTGTCTCTTCACAGCAATAGAGCAGTAACTAAGTCAATGATCTACAATGAAAAAGAAAAAAATTTAGAAAAAAAAAAACTGACCTAGGAATAATACAGTTTGTAGGTTTGCTGACTGGTATATTAAAATTATTGTTATGAGTCTATCCCATATTTCAGATAGCTAGAGGAAAACTGTACATTTTAATAAACATACAAAAATTTTATTTAAAACATAAAATAAAATCCCAGATATAAAAATATAATGACTAAGATGAAGACTATATCAAATACAATTAACAGCAAGTGAATTAGCAGAAGAAAAAGAATCCATGTGAGGATAACTGGATAGACCACTGACCGTAATCCAGAGAGAAAGGGAATTTTGTGATGCACAGGAAAACAATAAGCTTTAAAAGGACTCTACTCAATTAGTATCCAACTGAGATGGGAAAGAAAATAGAAAAAAATTAAATAATTGTTGAATTTATTCAACACTTGATAAAAATATAAGTCTATAAATCCAAGAAGCTACACAAGCCCTGAACCTTACAATATAGATACACAAAGGTGCGTTGTATTAAATTATTTAAAGCTAGCTCTGAAGAAAAAAAAACTTAAAATCATGCAGAGTATAGAAAAGTGTTGTAGAGAGAAGACAAATAAGAAAGCAAGGTGCTTCCTCTTGTAAGAGAGCATCCCTTTGACAACATACAGCTAGAAAATAACAGATGACTGTAATGAAATACCGAAAGTTGAAAAGAAGCCAATCTAGAATTCCACACTCAAAAGATGAAGAGGAAATACAGAATTTTCAAAAGGCTGAAGAGATAGTTCAGCAGTTATCATACTTGCTACTCCTTCACAAGAATAGAGTTTAGTTCCCCAAACCTGCCTCAGGCAGCTTCCAGCCTCCTGTAACTTCAGCTACGGGAGATCCAATGCTTTCTTCTGGCCTCTGTGAGCGCCCACATGTGCATGCACAGATGCTTGCACACACACGTGTGCACGCACACACACACATACAATTAAGTGAAGTAGTGAATTAATTAACTTAATTAAAAATCTTTCTTCAGACTCATAAAGACATGCTCTACAGGAAATATTCAAGGATACTGCTGAGGCTGAAGGAAAGGAACATTCAATAAAAACACAGATCTATACAAAGGAAGGATTGGTAGTTCCAGAAATCAGATGTCTATAGGGAAGCTCTCATCTTAGTTCTGAATCGGTCTTCAATCTGGTTAAAGTGGAAACGGTAATAACACTTTGCAGTTTGTTACACTGGAGAACCTGAGCTGCACAGAGGCCAGAAGGCTGGAAATGGAAGCATATTGTTTTCTTTACATTCATAAACATATACATACATACATGCATGCATGCATACATACATGCATGCATACATACATACATACGGTAATGTGGTATTCATTGGTGAGAAGCAAGGTTGGCACGTATCTTGTGGCAATGCAACAAACACTGGAAATTCAACAAAGAATGAGAGCCAGCAATGCAAACAAGAAGTCAAAGTGAAATCAGGTCATTACAAACAATGTGAAAGAAAGAAAGCAGAACAAAAGGAAGAGCTCATGGCACTAAGAGAAAACACATACAGGGAGGTAGTAGATCTGAAGACAACTATATCAATCCTCACATTAAATGTAAATGGCTCAAACATCCCAATCGAAAGGGAGAAGTTAATTTTTAAAAAGCAAAAGCCATTATTGTTCATATTTAATCATACTTCTATATATGTAATATGTTAAAAAATATGATTTTCATATGAACCCCAATTTAAGAATCAGAACAGAAATAGATTAAAAGAATGGAGGATACACAAATGCTAATAGCGGTCAAATAACATGAACAACCTAGCAGAGTTTCATTAAAGAAGCTCTTACAGGCTGCCAAGATGGACCAGGGGGTAAAATTCCTTGCCACTAAGCTTCACAGCCTTGAGATCAATCCCTGAGACCCACATGGTGGGCAGGGACCACCTCCATAACTTGCCCTCTGACTTCCACACACATGGTGTGTATGCATGCACACACAAACACATCCCACACATATGCACGAGAAATAAGTTAATTTTTGACACTAGAAGTTCTGGCTACTTCTTTGTTTAAAAATAATGTCTTCGATGCTTTGTCTCTTTTCATTTTAGAGTTGCCTGTAAGGATGATGGTTACACAGTCGTACCTTTGTGGCTGTACAAGACTAAAAGCTGAAATTAGGAGATAAAAATACCTCTCTTTTATTTCTTTTCCTTCAGTTCTTTTTTTCCTGTTGACTGAACAGTAAAAGAAAACAGCAGCATAATCTTGAGGCTCAGTACACCAGCCTCATCATCGATCCACAATCACCGAGTTTATAAAGCAATGTTTGCTTCAGTGGCTCTACACTTCCCTCCAAATAAACAGATATAAGGTTGAAAACAGACACCTACAAAGGTAAATTTAAGGGAAAAATGCACTTTAAGTTGATTCTATTTCTCCACTCTCTGTCTCTCATAAATAACATGTAGCTGCATTAGATTGTTTCATTATGCAAGATTGCTGAATATTTTTGGTTAAAGTTTTCTGTCAAGTTATCTTTTGAGGGCATTTGTTCCTGTGCAGGGATAGGGTGACATTAAAAGGGCTAAATGCATAAATATTCAACAGCATGACCTGTGCTTCACTTAACTATAGTCTATTTTCTCGTGAACTAAGGCATATGCGTCCTTCTAAAATTGCTAAGTGCGCAGTAAGGCCAAGGTCGCAGGATGAGAAGCAATGTGAGGAAGCAGATGTGGTCCATCTGGGAGCAAAACTCGCATAAAGTACAAGATCCTTGCATGTCTGAATTTGGATGAAGAGAAACTGAGACTGAAGAGGGAAAGAATCCCAGTAGCTGAACATCAGATACAAACAAATACAAGAAAAGGTGAAGAGAGGGTGATGTGTCCATTGACTGAATCCAGGGTGTAATTGACAGTGGCTACACAAAAAGACAAAGGAAGACATTGAATTTCAGGGACAGTTTTAGCAATAATGTGGCAGGAAGTGAAGAAGCTGGGGAGACAAGTACAGAGAGCTGCAGCTTCTAAGAGGCCCTCAAGGATACCCCAAGCAAGCACAACCTGTCTGGCTTCCAATAGAGACTCAAAAGCTTCCGTCTCTTCCTAGAACTTAGAAGTCTGAAGCTAGCAGTTATCCATCTTCATCCCTAGACAAAGAGTGCTACACATCTCGTGAATGATGGTGATGAGCGGAGAAAGAACACCAACAGTACAGACTAAGAAGGGAAAAGTTGTCAAAAGAACCTTTGAACCATCCAGTAGTGTGTGCCTTTTATCCCAGCATTCCTGAGGCAGAAGTCGAGGCAGGAGGATCTCTGTGAGTTTGAGTTCAGCCTGGTCTACTTAGTGAGTTCCAGGACAGCCAGGGCTACACAGAGAAACCCTGTCTCGTTTAAAAAAAAAAAAAAAAAAAAAAAATTAAGAAAGGAAAAGGAACTGATTCTCAGGCTTATGTGAACCCACAGGCAAGTATTTTAATCTCCATTCTTTTTTTAAAAAAAAACAAAACACTTTTTATTGTTAATTTTACATCATCTACCCCAATCTCACTCATCTTCCCTTCTCCTCATCCCCACCCTCCACCTTTGCAACCTCCCCTACAACAGAGAAAAAAATCTCATTGTGGAAGCTATAATGTGTCCCAGTGTGTCCCCCAGTATGACCTTTTGTCCACACTTCTTTGCTTGCAAATGTTCGCCGCAATGATTTGTTGGTCTGTTAGCAGGCCTCTGGCTTCTGCCATTCTACCAATACTAGAACCTCACTGGGACTCCTCTCAATATTCTGTTGTTGCCCTGTGTCATGCAGATCCTATAGTTTTGGATCATAGATTTGGCCCCTTTATGCACTCCAGCAGTTCATCCACCCCAACATCAGGGTGATTCAAAACCCTGAATCTGGACCTGAGAGGTATCTGAGCTGGTCAGCCTGCTGGCTCTCCCACTCTATTGCCCTCGGGCTGGCTCACCAGCCACAGCATACAACCAGGGCCAGTTCTACCCTGCTGCCCAGGCAAGGTGCATGGCCTCCTCTTCCATGTTTCGTAGACAGTGAGGAACAGGGACTGTTCTCCTACTCTCATGACCCCAGGCCCATAGGTAGTGAGGGGTGAAGGAGGGGAAGAACACTTCTCTCCCTCACCTGCACCACCAAACAGAAGACAAGAGGCAGGGTCAGCTCTCCTGTGCTCATGCACTTAAGACTGGCTCACCAGCAGCCTCCACATCCAGTGCCAGCTCTACTGTGCTGCTCAGGAAAGGTTCGGGGCCTGCTCTCCTGAGTGATGCAGTAAATGAGGTGCAGGGCCAGCTCTCCTGGCTGCCATTAATAGCAAGGGGCAAGGGTATCGCTCCCTCACCCGTGCTGCCCCACCACAGACAGATTTCAGGGCCACCTTTCCTACACTCACACCCTCAGGTCTGGCTCCCCCACTCCGCACCATCAGGGTCAGCTCTACTGTGCTGCCCAGTTGAGATTCAGGGCCCGCTATCTCAAGTGCTGCAGCACATGAAGGGCAGGGACAGCCCTCCTGCTCTTCTAACCCCATCCGGCCAGCTCTCTTGCCCACTGCAGGTAGCAAGGGCAAAAGAAAGGGTAGGGGATCTCTCCTCTGTCCATGCCACCACACCACAGACAAGGGGAAAGGCCAACACTCCCATGCTCAGACCCTCCAGTCCACCAGGATAAGCTCTGCTGTGCTGCCCAAGCAAGGTGCTAGGCCTGGTCTCCCAAGTGCTGCAAGGGGCAAGGGGAAGATATCTCCCCCTCATCCTTGCCAACACATAAGAGACAAGTGGCAGAGCCAGCTCTCCCCTACTCACACCCTTGGGGCTGGCTCACTCACCCACAGCTCTCACGGTGTGCAGGGTCTGTTTCTGGAGTACTGTAGCTGGTTAGGGACAGGATCAGCTCCTGCTTTAATATCTCCAGGATGTTCCGGAGAGGGATGAGGCAGTTCTGTACAGCCCTCAGATATCACCATGTTCCCAGGTGGCAAACCAAACCAGGCACATCTACCCAGCCTTTGAAGGTAACAGATCCCTGCTGCTACAGGGCCAAGGACTTAGTCATGACCTTTGGTGGCATCGCCAGCTACTCCCGTCAGGCTATTCCTCACTGCCCTCAAGTCTCTAATTCTGCCTCTCTTTATTTTGTCCACATCCTTAGGTTTCTCTCTCTCTTCCAGTTCTCCACCTTTTACTCAGAGTCTCTGAGTGTCTAGGATCCTCTCAAGAGTGGTCTCAGGAGTGCTATGCCTCATTCATGTATTACGGTACTGGGCAAAGGTCATCTTGGGCATGGTCAGCATGATGGTGGATTGGTGGTCATCTCAGGCTCTTTTTTTCTTTTTCAGGAAGTATTAGGCAACTAATCATTACCAGATGTTCACTGGTCAGAACGCTGAGTGTAGACATAGCTTCTCTCTTCTCTGCCACCTACTGATGCACATTTGACACAGCAGCCACACCTGCAATGCCTCTAAGGGCAGGGCTAATCTCCATTCTATACATAAGAACAGGGCCTGGTCATTTAAATATACACCAAGGTCAAATCCTTGTGCCCAATGATGTGTAAACAAGAGCTGGTCAAACATCAAAGCCCACCTTGGTTTTACTAAACCACAGAGTTAGGATCCTTGAAGGTTCCCAAAGAGTGTTTACAGAAACTCGATGGAAAATGGACCTATCCAGAGGGCTCAAACAAGAGCATGGGCTTGGGACTTCATGCTTTGGAACCTTCTCCAAGCACAAAGGGCAAGAAGGCCTTCATAGAATCTAGGTGAGCTACATGAAAAGCAAAGCCCGTGGGATAGAAGGTTTACTGGTACAGGGTCACCAAACCTGGAGGCTCACTAGAGATAAACAATCTTCACAGATCTCATTCCCACACCAGAGTCCCAAATACATAAACTTCTGCCAGCCTAATGTGAACCTACAAAATCAAGCACATCCTTGAATAATCCCTGATGATAACAACAGCTGTTAAGTGTTTACTTGATATCTTTAACAAACAATAAATGTATCACCACAGTCTTTACAGCTAGAAGTATATCTAATCTCAACACATTTAAAGATGAGAAAACTGAGGCTCCAAGTTAAATACTTCATAATAGATGAGCTCTGCCTTCTATCAAATTTGGCACAGTAACTACTGACCTTCCTGCCTCTCGTGAGACTGTCCTAAACTAATTCTTTGGAGGCATATTTAAGTCAAGAGCATCAAATTAAAGAATCATATCGTCCAATCTCAGGAAATTGCTAGTAGAAATTTTTTCCCATGAAACAAAGAAGAGGAGGAGAAACATAATAAATGGAAGGGAGGAAAGGGGAGGGGACGGGTTAGTTTTAAATGTCAGCTTGCCACAACGTAGCCTCACCTGAGAAAAGACGCTCCAGCAATTGTCTGTCTGGTTGGTCTGTGGTTATGTCTGTGAGTATGAGTCTTGATTACCAATTGATGTAAGAAGACTCAGCCCATTGTGGGTGGAAAACTCCACATCTTTTACCTGACAAAGACAGCCTGAAAGGGGTAGCATTTATTTAGGCTCCTGGTTCTGGAGGGTTTAGTCCATCAGGGAAGTGAGGTTATAGCAGAGCAGAGACTCAGGGGAGATCAGAAAAACAGACAAAGGGACCTGTTACAAATTTCCTGCTTTTTCTTCTATATTCCTTTAACTCTAAATATGCCCCCCAGACCATGTAATGGCAACCTGGGCCCTCCTTATGGTTCACCTTCTGGAAAAGCCCTCAAAGAAACAACCAGGAGTGCACCTAAGTCTCGTGGGTGGTTTTAAAATACAGTCGAACTAACAATGAAGATTAACACAGGGCAGGCATTACAGATATGACATTACATTTGGCAAGTGCTAGACTAGGCAGTATCTGCTTGAGATGAAGAAATGAGGAAAGAGAGAGAAGACCTCAGGATAAGCATGCCTATGGCATTTCTAAGATATTCATATTTATTTATTAATAACTCTAAACTATGTCCCCATTTTCCCATAACCTGCCATCATCTGAGAGCAGACCCTCACAGCATTTTATCTGAACATATCTGAACATATCTGAATGGAGGAATTTATCCATTCCTCGATTACTTGACTCAATACATCAAATCAGTTTCTCAAACCCCCTATTAAAATCTCTTCCTTGGATGAAGTCACGTCCCTAGTTTGTCCAATCCTGGCCCCAGTCCACTTACGGCTTCAGCTTGTGTCATTTATTATACAGTCTCAGATAATACTAAAGTATTTTCTGTCCTCAAGTGAGCCAGGATCTTGTATGCCACTGTTACCCCACATGCGTTCTGACCACTCCCCTTCCATCTCTACTTGGTTCATTACTGCTTCCCAAGAAGTACAACCCAAAGAGTTGACTCTTTCTGGTTCCATTGTCCCCTCCTACTGCACCTATGCACATCACTGTCAGCCTACTTCTGACTCCCTGGGCGGACTCTTTCTGGAGTCACTATCAATTTATCTCTAGCATAGTAATTGACACATCTAGGCATGTGCTATGTGGTTGCTGAGACAATGAACTTACAGGGTCTCCTTTACTTGTGGCACCAGGAAGTTGGTGTAATTCCCATGGGACATTCTGGTGTTGAGAACTAACCACAACATTATGAAGATAGTGATATTTGCTGACCTTGTGTGGGTCAATATTTAGACACTGCAGCACAAGGCTGACTTTCACTCAACTTAATGTCAAACAAAATGTCATATTTTCTTTGCTTTGTTTTGGGAGGTGTTTCAGTTTATTTGTTTTGGGAGTTTGGGGAAGGGGGAAATGAAATTACTTATAGCCAGTTTTTCACTCTGCTGTTCATTTTGTTTTTTTCCCTGTTAAATTACAATATAATATGTTTATCTCATTAGTAAAGCTTATTGATTTAGATCTGTAATTCTATGTCGATAGCAACATTTTGCATTCTGAATCTATCATTCAGGTTACTGAGCCTGTTTTACACATTTGCATATTAGGTGAGCGTATATTTTATTTTTACACACACGAACATATAAAACACATTATACATTTCCAAGCTATTGGGAGAAAAAGGACATTTGAGACAGAAACACAAAGCACACTGCTATGTCACTGCCTCCAGCTCTACTCCTGCACCTAACCTCATTTCTCCACTGAGATTCTTCAACTTAGAACTACAGGCCACTCTATCGATCTCCACGGATGTCTGGAAAAAGTCTACAAGCTGTTTTGTCCATGTCATTGGACTCACATAATCTAAAGATACTAGCAAGTGCCAGTCAAGGTTAGTTTAACGTGGCTTGTACTTGATGAGTTCCACACACTTCTGCATCTCTATCATCATACCTCATCTCTGAAACCACCAAACAGCAGACATGCTGATGAGCCTCGGCATCCTGCTTCCTAGAAACTGGTATATTTTGAGCAGCTGCCATTCTAGATTGCAATGGACCTTTAATAATCACCTTTTTAAAAAATCTCAGTTCCTCTATGCCAAGAGCCCTAGATAGCGTCTAACAGACAGGTTTTCTTTCTCTCCAATATTCTCTATGGTGCCATTGTTAACTTCTCCACTTTGGAACAAATCCCCTAACAGAAAGGACAGGAGGAAAAGCAGAACATTACAGAAGTGTGTCAGTCTTCATGACACCCCTTGCTCCAAGCATTTCAACTGCCCCAACTGGGTTGTCCTTGCTCCAGGAAAAACAGAACAGCTGACTGTTACTGTGTGAGTCCTCAGGCTACTGCAGCTCTCAAATTTGAGCCTGTTCTGTAGACTTTGATTAGAAGGTTCTATGCCTTTCTCTGCCAGCTTTTCTAAGAGTGCATTGGCAGTTTATTAACGTTCTCAGCCCCAATCCTGAAAGGGCCCATCTTCTGCCGCAATTCTGACCATCTGTGTTTCTGGATTTCTAGAATGCTTGTTCATATTTCTTGCTAAGAATAAAGTGCTAAATTATAACACATGTATTGAATACCTTCTTCTACCTATCTCTCCAACTGTCACAAATGTCACTTCCTGCAGCTCAGAGGATGAGCTGTCTCTCACAAGCTGTACTGAGTTTCTCACCCTGTCAGACAGGTCCTTGACCTGCGACTTTGGAGAAAACCACATTCTAAACATAATTCCAGGTCACTCCCCTTCTTGACCTCATGTTCATGCTATATCCCCTGAGCTTAAAGAATCATAACTGCCTCAAAGTATTATGTACATCTGACCTTCAGGCTGAAAACTACAACTGATTGCCACAATATAGCAAAAGTTGTCTTATTTCCCCAAGGGAATCTGTGGCCCCACCTGTGTCCTAGATGTCATTTATTGCTACCTTTACCCACAGTCAAGGATAAAATAGAAGAAACTGAATTCAAACCTCTATGTATCAGCAGAAGAAATACCACTGAGCTCGCTGTGACAGCTGCACACTGTCAAGGGGTCATGCATGTCATAGTAACTTCTGGCACCATGTTTTTCTTTTCAATTTATACCTATAAATTGAGCTCCTAATCTGTAGCACACCTAACTTTTCTTGATGCTCACTGAGAACAAAAATTACTCCCAAAAGATATTGACGTGAGGAACCTGCAGCTTTCTCACCTGCAGCCCTATGGTGAAGCCACCTGAGAAGACATAAAAAGTGATATGAAGCCTGAAGAATTATCTCTGGGACCTGCCCTGCCCCTGGACACTACAAAATGACAGATTATGTCTGATCATGATATAATCCAGTTTATCTCAGCTATGACTATAATCAATGCTCTTCAGCTCCTCTTGGTCTCCGCTACAAGCCCCTCCCTGCATATTATCCCAGGTAGTATGTAAGATAGGCTTACCTACGTTGGGTTTAACCTGCCAAACCACAGGAATCTCCTCAAATGTCCAGAATTAGAACATGAGGCTAATCTTTAGCTGCCTATTTAGGGACTATGTCTATTCAACTGCTCCCATACATTCTCTATCTACTTTAATTAGTTGCCCTCGTTGTTGTTACAAGGTTGTCAACACACCACCACACCACATCAGTTCCTTGGGTTAGTCAGATTTTTTTCCCCACTGTAACAAATGCCTAAGATAAATCAATTTATAAACGTAGCAGGTTTACTTTGGCTTACAGTTTGAAGGTTTCCATGCAGCACTGGTTGGCCTCATTACTGTGGAGCTGTTTTAAAGCAGGAAGGAGAGGCTGGACCAAGTTTCTCATCATGCATACAGGGCCCATAAGTGTATATTATGGTAGGAATGCATAACAGAGCAACACTGAGATGCAAGAACAAGAAAGGGGTGAAGTCTTGCCTCGCCTCTAAGGACACACCCCCAATAACCTAACTTTCTATCACTAAGCTGCATCTTAAACATTCCACATCTCCCAGTAGGGCCACTGGCTAGGGACCAGGAGCTGACTATATAGGCCTTTGGGGTACATTCTGGATCCAAACTATAGCCTTACTTCTCAGAGACTAACTTTTAACTTCAGTCTTGAAGATACCAAACAGTTACCTCCATTTACCACCCACAAGGGGCTGAACTAAGTGTTCCTTATGGTCCTTTCTAGCAGTAAAATTTATGATTCTATATAAGAAGCAGTTTCACTACCTGCCTGAGATTACACATAAACGCTTTTCTTTTATCTGAATTTATGTCAGGTGGGACATTCACTAAATCTAAAAGCAAAGCCATTTCACTTAGGATCCTTTTTAGAACAAACAGAATAGAACAAAACAAGGGGCCTGCATATAAGTTTTCTTTTGCTGTAAGAACATGGACATTTTCCTGAATGTATAGTTCTTACTGTTGAGAAAATTATTGGATGCTATTTCTTCCAAGCTGAGGGGGAAACAGAGGCTCATAATGATTCAGAGGTACACACAAGATGAGTGGTGTGAAAAGTGAACTAGGGGCTTGGAGGGATGCTTCGCTGTGTAGGAGCAGATGCAGCACAGGCATGAGGCCCTGACTTTAGATCTCAGCACCCACATAACAAGCTGGGCACAGACTCACCTTCACCTGTTATCTCAGCACTGCTGTAGGAGGTAGAGACAGGACGATCACCAAGCTTGTGCCCTGCCAGCCTTGCCAAAAACACAACCTCCAGCTTCATGGAGAGACCCTACCCTAAAGGAGTAAGCTGAAGAGTGATAGGGAGGATTCCCAATGCCTTCCAAGTGACTCTGGCTTCCTATGCAAATGTGAGTGCAGGTAATACCATGCAAATGCATACACACACACACACACGCACACACACACACACACACACACACGCACATGCACACACACACGCACACGCACACGAACACGCACACGAACACGCACACACACACACACACACACATTAGAAAACAAGTTTCTAATAGCAGAGTGAAATAATGAAATCTTGAGTGGGTGAGTCCTTGTTATGCTCATCTCATCCTGAAACCTTGAAATCTCTTATTGGGCTGAAATCCTGTGGGTAAAAAGCATCAATAATACAAGGCCTGATCCTGCATGGAAGGAATTTGGAAATGTTCCTTGTTCTACACCGTGAAACATCTTGCAGCTGCCGAAGACAGCAGTAGACTGTATGTTCGTTTAAGTATATGATTTTTATTTTTCCTTTAGTTAAAAAGAGAGGGAAACCCATGGATCATACGTGTCTCTCTCGTGTATCTAACTGTCACTAAGGCAGAGGCTGCTGGACCAGTGAGACCAATGCAAGATGACAGGGGCAAGATGACACTGCTCTCAGGATGTGATGATACAATTTCAAGAGAGAGGGGGTGGGGGACCTCTGCCACTCTCATTATCTGCTGTTGTGCTCTCTCGATGCCACCTCTGCTCCCTTCAGAATCGGGGGGGGGGGGATTATTAAATATAATTCTGTTAATTACAGCTTGGTGCAAAAGTTGTATGGGTCCTGAATCAGTGCCCCCAAGGAAGGACAACATGAGGTAAAGATTGGACGGTTTTTACGGTGGTGCTTAAAGATAATTATAGGCATGGAAACCAATTTCAGAGTGAGAAAAAAAAGCCCAGCCAAGCCCAGCCTGTTTTCATAATGCAGAGTAACTCTTTTAATGTGAAACACTGACTCGTTTTCCCTGTCAGTCTCCTGGACAGAAAGTCTCCGGCATAGGGCACCAAGCAGTCATCAGAAAGCCAGGAGCCTCAAGCACTTATTTCAAGTTTCCAGCCTCTCACTGAAGCAGCCAGGAAGCTGCATAACTTATTTTGCCACAGGTGCTCCAGCAAGAACAATAAACAGAAAAATATAGATGTAGAAATAGCCTTCAGCATAGATTACATAAAGAGGTAAATTGGTCCACTGTATGGCATGGCATCAAAAGTACATATTTGGAAAAAAGATAATAACTGCTCTTCAGTGGTACCATCGGTCAATATCAAAGAACACCGCCTTTCTCTTTAAAATATTATGGGCCAGGAGAATGACTCTTAATACACAAGCTGAGGGAGAGTCACTGTAATTCCATGCAGTGGATTACAAACAAGCATTTTAGATGGGTTTTCTAATGGAGCAGAAGTGGCCATAAAATCTCCTGGAGGGCATCTGCCTTTGGTTGGCCATGATGAATTCTCACATTTTATTCTGATGTCTAAGATTTCTCTAACTTCTCTTCTGGTTGCATCCTGATGAAATATGCCCACTCAGAGAACTCAGAAACATGTATTCAAGTCTGAGGCAACTTAGAAGAACATTCTTCAAGCATAATGATGGGATGGGGGTCGGGGGGGGGGGGACAACAATCCAGTGTTCTCTAAACTGTGCGACACCAGGTCATGGTTACCTTCTGCCTTAGGCAGGGTCACTATTGCTGTGATGAAACATCATGACAAAGGTATCTTTAGAAGGAAAGGATTTATTTGGCTTATGCATTTATATCAGTTTCTCATCAAAGAAAGCCAGGACAGGAACTCAAAGAGGGCAGGAACCTGGAGGCAGGACCTGATGCAGAGCCCACAGAGGAGTGCTGTTTACAAACTTCCTCCTCACGGTTTGCTCAGCCTGATTTACTACAGAATCCAGAACCATCTGCTCAAGAATGACCCCACCTATAATGGTCTGGGCCTCCCATGTAAACCATTAATTTAAAAAAAAAAAAAAAAAGTCCTATAGGTTTGCCTATAGGTAGATCTTATGGAGGTATTTTCTCAGTTGAGACTCCCTCCTCTCTGATGACCCTAGCTTGTGTCATATTGATATGATGCTAGCCAGAATACATCCCCTGGGACAAGAGATGTTTGAAGTGAAAGCAAGATAGGAACTTCAACACAATGACTCACTGCATGCTGAAGATGCTCTTTCAGTCTATCAGACTATCTAACTGAATGACAGCCTCAGTTGGTATTTCTCAACTTTAAAATTTTTGGTGGGAAGCAACAAAGGGCATGTGGCTGTGACAGAAAGAATGACAAGCAGAAGAGCAAGGGCAGACGTTGGTCTAGAAACTTAGCTTAGGTTATACTGCATCAGCACTCTGACCTAGAGGAGTCAGATGTTTGCTGCAGAAACTGCTCTATGCTTTATGGCATCCCAGGGATCAGCCCACTGGATGCCAAGAACCAGGGACACCAGATTGTGACATCAAAAGGTGTCTCCACACATTCCCCAGTGTCCCCTAGGAAAGGAAGGAACCACTCTGAGTCAAAGCTAACTTAGAGCAATATGATGTCTGCGTACCTGTTTAAGTGCAGAGATTATAGGGAATAGTGTCAGGATTCATAGACATGACAATGTGAAGTATTACGGAGATGACAGCCATCAATCAAAGGAAGATGAAAAATGGAGTTAAAGAACGCTATTTGGATGCATTTCAATAAAGGAGATTTCCTTTGAGGGTTTTCCCCTATCCACTGGCTCATTCTAATATATTAAGATTGGCCATACTGCTTCTAATAACAGATTCCAGGCATGAATCCCCAAAACAAGGCTGCTAAGGGTCTTTGCCTTTGCAGTTTGTTTGTCTGTCCAACCAGACGGTAGAACGGTCTTCTGAATCTTCATAGGGAAAAACACATGATCAAACCTGTCAATCTGGTACGCCTCGCTGGGCTGAACTGGCCTGGCTTTTTGATGAGGTGTTTGGCAGCCTGAATATTTAATTTCATTCTTTTCATCTTATGTTTGGGGTGCATATTATGCCCACGGGCCTTTGGACACTTTTCTCTTTTTTAATAAAGCTAATAAATGCCCCTAGGAAATTTACATGTATCTAAACTGACATAACAAAGCTGATACATCAGAGGGGTCAGGCATGAGAGATTCCAGCAATTTATACAAACGGAGGAAGCTGGAATGGGCTTAGACTGCCTGGAGTTATTACTCAAACCTTGGCAGCCTTTCAGGCTGCTCATAATTTTAAATAAATTCTAATCTTGGTGATGTATACGTATTGATCAAGTTTTCAGAAAGTCATCACCATGTACTCCTTCACTACATATTGATCTGAAATCTCCACAGTTCCTGAGAGAAGTCTGGCATTACATTAGCTATTATCTGCACCACAATTTATCCTTCTATCTGAATCAAGCTTGTGGATAAGTGAGGCGTTCTCTTTCACTTACCATGGAGAAAGACCTGGGAGCTATAAGAAAATGGAAGTCTCAGGCCCTATGCGTCTCAATCTATCACTAATTTTTATTGCTTATTTTATTTCTCAAACCTCATTTCCTTCTTCAAATACAAGAAAAAAGTAAACAGTGTTATCCATAGGTTAGACATTCCAGCATATTTTTTTTTTCCCTTCAAATCGTTGTTCCAAAAATACTCTGGTGCCTCGCACCTGCAGTAGGTGGATAGTGGGTCTCACCAGACAATCTTGCTCAATTTCCCTTGTAAATAATAGCCTCTGTTTCTAAACAGCTGGCCTGGGTGGAGAGCTGGGCCACCAGAGAGCTGTCATAACTATAAGTCTGGCTTAAAGAGGTACATCTGTATGTTAGTTCAGCAAATGGACCTCAGGGATGGACTTTCTGTTCGGTGCTGTACTGAGATCATAGCCATTTATAATCAAATGTTCTTACTTCCCAATACCTCAAGTATGAGGAGTCTCCACTTGACACCCAAGAGGTTTCTACTTATGGACAGACAATATGCACCGTGACAAATAGCTATCACATTGCATAATTTGGGAGAGGCCCCTCCCACTGCCGCCTTCTGATGAGCTACAACTAAGTACAAAGCATTATAGTGTCATGTTGACATGACGTTGTCTCTTCCCTCTGTCTCCCTGAGAGGAGCAGGAGACACCATGGCAGTTTGGTGTCACAATTCAGAGAAGAAATACAGTTACAAAGACCCACAAGGGCACCTCTACCCTACAACTGAGCATTAGGAACCCACTCTTGGCTAGTCAGAAATAAATAGACTGTGAGACCATGTGCTCTGGCAATATGTCTTCAGGGTTCACTGTCTGATGTATCCAGAGACTCCCAACACATTGTCACCAAAACCTCCCCCTACACTGTTTTTAAAACTTTCTTGTTGGAGACTCATAACTGTTAAAATGCAGAGAGTAAATGTCTGCTAAATGCCCAGCCATAAAAAGCAGGGGATCTGTGTATATTAGCCCATCCAAGGCTCAAGAAACATCGAAGAAAACAGAGGGGTTAGAAAGTGAGAGGACTAAAGAGGCGGATCAGGGAAAACGAGCAGTTGCTGCTCATGCACAGGACCTGGGTTTAGTTCCCAGCACTCATGCTCACAACTCTAACTTCCATTTCAAGGGATCCAATACCCACTGGCTTCCACAGACACACACACACACACAGTCACACACATACACTCAGCAGGCGCACATGTATACATATAAAATAAAATAAACCTTTAAAAAGAAGACTAAAAGATCTGGAATATGCTATCAATCATTGTCTTCTGGGTAAAACATGGCAACTGCATTCACAAACTCCTAACAGTTGTGATAACCTGAACATTATATCCACGAGCCTGAGCCAGTCCACATCTTGTCTTAGAGTGAGTAGGGACCCACAAGGCCCTACTCTTAGAATTTCTACGCAGTTAAAGGTTGGGGGTGGAGGAATGTTCTTCAGTGGTGTAAGCACTGGCAATATTCTCATGCTTCTGCAAACTCACACCCATATTCCTGTGAACAACCTTAGTGAGAGTAGAAAAGGAAAGAAAAGAAAGTCATGTGAGGAGACAAACGTGGTCAACAAGATGCAGTGATACTTATTCGAAAATATCTAAATGAGACTTGGTATTGTGCGTAATTAACTTATGCCAATAAAACATTTTAAATGGGTAAGGCCTCATTTGGAGAAATAAACATGAATTGAGAAATACATTTTAAAATAAAGAATATGGGCTCCTGAGCCATATATTGGCTCGAGCCTCTTCCAGTCCATGGAATATGTTCTATATTTTAAATATCAGTTTAAATAAATCTGTGCTTCCACTACAAATTAAAAACCCTTCCTGCTCTACAGATGATCGTATCCTCTCTGGACTCTGCATCAGTGGAGTCCATGGTAAAAGTGCTATTGTGAGACTGTCCTAGCATATGGTGAGTGTTTGATGGCTGTGTGTTGAATTAATGACAGTTTTTTTTTTTCTTTACACTAATAAGGGAATTGGAGATGGTACCCTCTGTGTGCCACTCTCAGGAACGAATCTAACAATGGAATGTGCTGGGGTGCCAGAGGGCAGTGAATAGAGGATGCTCCAAGAAACTCCTTGCTCCGATAATTTCCATCCTGTCTGTTTATAATGCCCATCACCAGATTTCATGTGTGTTGGCAGCTGCTCAGAGAAATGCATACCCCTGCTCTTCCAGAGACTTGGAATTCCATCTTCAGCACTCTTGTTGGTTGGAGACTGGAACTCCAGATCCAGGAGACCCCACACCCTCTTCTGGCCTCTATAGGTACCCAGACACACACACACACACACACACACACACACACACACAGAGAGGGGGGGGGACCAAAATGAAATCATTTTTGAATCATTCATCATTCATCAGTCTTGCAAATTCTCCTGAAGGAAGGCAGAATTACACAACTTTGGTAACACACAAAGGGAGTTTCTGACCTGCTGTCTGTTAACTGTGACCCTTTGGTCTTTCTTACTATGACCACAGAGAAAAAGAGGGCTCTGATCGGAAAGAATAAAATTTCCAAAAACAAGACTGATATATAGGAAAAGCCAGACATTGAATAGGTGAATAAATATATATGCCAGCCTCTTCCCAAATGCCTAAGAACTTTGTAAGGGAACTCTGACCACTCAATCTCCAAAAAATGTTGGCTTTCCAGCGTGTATTCTCATAGGATGTGTGATGGTTAGCACTGTGTCCATGAGAAATGCATGCCCAGGAGTAATAATTTTTGCTTTTGAAACTGCACACACCTCCATGTCCCTGCTTTCTGCTCTTCTCTGCCATAAACGATTACTATTATTTATCCTCCATGGACCACAGGTCTTTCTGTTTTGTTTTCATAGTGATTGTGGTGATAGAGTCATTGCTCCCTGAATATGTCCACACACAAATTCTCAGAATCTGCCTGTCATGTTATATGGTAAAATGAAAATAAACTCACTATCAGCTGACCCTAAGACAGAAGCTTACCCTGATTGACTAGGTGAAACCAATGTAACCACAAAGCATTTAAAAGTTGAAGAGGCCCAAATGATCCTTACACAATGTTTCAATGTGAGAAAGACCCAACCAGTTATCACCAGCTTTGTATATGGAAGGTGGACAGTGGCCAAAGGATCAGACAAATTCTGCATGCAGGAAAGGTACAGAAAGAAATGCAGCCCTGATAATACACACCAAGAATCCAGAAATACCCTGTGCTTCTCTTCAGATGGACAGAATAATAATTTATCAATTTACATTGTTTTAAACCACAAAGTTTGTGATAATTTGCTATTAGTGATTGATCAATGCAACTACAAGAAACTAACATCAAGGATCCACAAAAGAGAATTGAATTGCAGCTGGGAAGAGAGGTGCATATAGATAGATGATAGATAGATAGATAGATAGATAGATAGATAGATAGATAGATAGAT
>JADRCH010000160.1:1103709-1129728 GCA_019843965.1 Rhynchomys soricoides
GATAGATAGATAGATAGATAGATAGATAGATAGATAGATAGATAGATAGTTTTCCTTTTACTGAAAAGAGATTTTTTTTTCTCACATAATATATTCTGATATAGTTTTCCCTCCCTCTACTCCCTCCAGTATCTCCACATGTACCTCCCCTCCCATCCAGAGATCAATTCCCTATTTCTCATTAGGAAACAAAAACGCTTCTAAGAGAGAATAATAAAGTAAATGCAATAAAATAAAATTTAATAAGATGAAACCAAAACATCAGCATTAGACAAGACAGAAGAAAAAAGCCCCAAGGTAAAGCAGAAGAAACAGAAACCCACTCATTTACACCCTCAAGAATCCCATAAAAACACTAAGCCAGACGTCAGGATCTATCCACAGAGGACCTGCTTTAGTCTCTGTGTGTTCATATGAACTTTAATCGTGTTGATTTAGGGGGCCGTGTTTTCCTGGTATTCTCATCTCCTTTGGCTTTTACACTCTTTCTGCCTCCTCTTCCTTGAGATTTCCTGAGCCCCAATGGAAGAGATTTGATGAAATCATCCCATTTAAGGTAGAATATTCCATAGTCTCTCAGTATCTCTCTCTCTGCATGATGTCTAGCTGTGGGTCTCTGTATTTGTTCCCATCTGCAGCAGGATCATCCCTGATGATAGCTGAACAAGGCACTGATCTATGAGTATATATATGAATATAGCATATGTATGCATATAACAGAATGTCATTAAGAGTCATTTTATTGCTACATTTTAAGACCACATTATTAGCTTTTACCCTAGGTCCCGGTCTGGCTAGACTTAGGTTCTTGGTCACTGAGACAGTGCTGGATATGGGTTTCATCTTGTGGAGTAGGCCAAATGAGACTATGGTTGGTGACTCCCATAAGCTTTGTGCCACCATTGTCCTGGTATAGCTTTCAGGCAGGACACCACTGTAGGCCCAAGTATTTGTGGCTTAGTTGGTGTTCTCTAGGGTTTGATTGCCAACACTTACATAGCAGCTCACAACTGCCTGTAACTTCAGTTCCAGAGGATCCAATGCCCTCTTCTTACTCTTTCAATGTGGTGCACATGCATAAACTCTAATAATAATAATAATAATAATAATAATAATAATAATAATAATAATAATCAATGATTTGTTTTTAATTCTGAGCATTAAGGCTATGTGTCCTGCCTTCAGCACAGACTCATGTACCTTCATTTCATGCTTAATTTCCCATATTTAATATATCATCCCAAATGGTTCATATTCATCTTTTAAACTGAACCACAGATAATTAGACATTAAAAGTTAAGAAGACTGCCAAGCAAAAATAGATGGTGTGACTGTGGCAGCAAAAGAAGCAGTCAGTCAAAGGCAAGCTGAGAGTGATCGCTCTGCAGACAAGCAACCTGTGCTAACCTAAGCCTAAGACTGTTCCATTCACCTACACACACAATGAGGCTGGTCTCCTTTTAAAGGCTGTTCAGATTATGTCCTGCAAATTGTATTTATGACAACAAAGAAGTATATACCACGTGGCAGAGGCTTCATTAGGAACTGGTGACATAATTAAAATGCTGGTGTTCCTGGGAGGACCGTATTTCACTGTTCTGTGTGCTGAGTGTTGTTAGCCTCAAGACAGCTGAAGAGTTTGGGTAGTGAGCCCTGGCAAAGAGAAAAAGAGGACTCATGCTTCCACTAAAAAACACTAAATATGTAGAGTGCAGGAGAGGCTCAGCCACACGGTTATCCCAAATATCAGACTCTGCTATTAGCAAAATCACAGTTCAGAGGACGGGATTGAAGCAATCATCCCAGGCGGGACACGCATTTGCAAATGTCACATCGGAAGTATAACTTTATTATGGAAAAGCAATTTAAGTTCATCACTAATGCCTGACATTTCAGGATGGTGCTTGCCCTGTTTTTACTAATCACACTCAGGGTAGCTCTGTCTTTCACAGCTCCATTTATGATTAGACTGCTGAACTTTACAGAAAGAGTGGCTGGCTGAAGCTCCAGAATTTGATTTTCCGGGTGATCTTTACCAACTCAAGTGGCACTGGTCTGTCTTCAGCTCTTCTCCTTTATATCAATTTAAGTCGTTATAACAAGCTGCCTCTTACGATAAATAAATGAAGTAATCAACAATATCAACAAACTCTGCAAAGGTAAGTTGCCAAGGAAGTCTATAGTAGAAAATCTATTTCTCTGTGGTTCAAAAATAATTAAGAATTGTGTGTACTTGGTGCTGTGGCTTCTACCAATGACTGCACAAGCCCCAGTGTCCTAGTTAGGCTTTCTACTGCTGTGATAAATCATCATAAGCAAAAGCAACTTGGGTAGGAAAGGTATTGCTTCATCTTAGCTTCCAGTCCATCATCCAAGGAAGTCAGGACAGGAACTTAAGGCAGGAACCTGGAGGAAGGAACTGATACAGAGGCCATGGAGGAGCGCTGCTTACTGACCAGTTCCTTGTGGTTTGCTCAGCCTACTTCCTTATAGCACACAGGACTACTAGGTCTGGGTAGCACTAACCACAGTGAGCTGGGCCCTCTCACATCTATCATTAAATAAGATAATGCTATCACAAGCCAGTCTGGTGGGGACATTTTTCAATGGAAGTTCCCTCTTGAAAAAAGACTCTAGATTTTTATATCAAATTAAAGTCAAACTAGCTAGCACACCAGTATATATGAAGGAAACTTTCTATATACTCAGATATACCTGAGAATCAAGTCTTAACTGATTAATAAGCATTAAACAAAGAGCATATCTTGCCTCACTGCTCAACCCCATCTTCACATAAAAAGGAATAACAAGAAGCACTTTTCCTTATTGTCTCCATCTTGGTTTAGGAAGAACGAGCAAGAATAACATGAATATGTATGGACCAGTCACCTGTTCCAGGGACATTATAAAGATCATCTCATTGAAATCTCACAGTATCTCTGTCCTGGAGATAGGACTGTTCCATGTTGCATGTGGAAGAGCTACACCTTGAAGAGGTAAGTAGCTTGCTTAAGGCTATACAGATAAAAGATGGGGAAATTAGACAGCAAAAGTCAAACGCAAAGCTCCCAACGACCATGTTACTGGTGAACATGAACGTATGTTGCAAGTTGAAAAAGCGAGTATGATTATTTACAAACATAGACAACTAATAATGATTTAGTACTCAGTTCCATTTTTATGCAGAATTCATATACTCCAAGATGCAATCATTTATAGATTAATCACTTTTTAAAGATAACAATTTTGCCTTATGCTTGTGGGCCCATTGGTAAAGTACTTAATGTACCATGATAGGAGTTCTGGGTTTGATACCAAGCTCTAGAGGTTTTAAAAAATGACAGTTTGACCAAGGAAAAGATAAGGGCTATGGTTGCCAACTTGGCACAACCTAGAATCACCTGGAAATAGAGTCTCAATGAGCAATTGCTCACAGTGAGTAGGCCTCAAGGTATGTCTGTATGGGAGGAGGGTATCTAAAGTAAGTTAATTGATGTGGGAAGACTCAGCCCACTGTGGGCAGCACCATTCCCTAAACAAGGGGTCCTGAAGAGTAGAACTGTGCACAAGCAAGCAAGGAAATAAACATACATACACTCATTTCCCTATGTTCTTGAGTATGTGGTAGAATGTGAATCGGTGTTTGAAGTTCCTGCCTTGACTTACTTCCCTACAATAGTGGGCTGCAACCTTGAATTGTGAGCTGGAAAACATTTCGACTTCCCCCTAATATGATTTTTGTCTATAGCTTAGGCAGGAAATAGAAGGTGGGACATAGGGAGGAGAAAGAATTCTGGGAGAGGAAAAGGCAAGGTGATTCACCAGGAAGATTTGAAGAGCCAGACGTATGATATCTGAGCACAGGTAACCAGCTATGTGGCAGAGTATAGCCTAGAATAAATGGGATATTTTAACTTATATCTAGTCAGAGAAGAGCATAGCTATATGGCCAAGGTATTTGCAAACATATTTTGAGTCCAAGTCTTATTATAAGACTATAGGCTTTTTAATTGACAGGTGATGCATCCATACAATACACAAGATGTTCTCTCTACAAACATACACACTGACCCCTGCTGCTACACAACCATGGACCCAGATGTGCCCCTTAGTACCAGCACAGGCATCTATCTGGTTGGTCTTCTCTATCCACAGTGTGGAATAGGGGCTAGCAGGCCTAGGTGCTTACAGACCTCTTGGTGTATACAGCCTGCTCAGGAAGCATGCAGCAGGAGGTCTCTGAACATCTTCCCCTTCCCCACACTGCATTACATGGTGATAGGCAGGGTTCTGTGTGTCTATGGTCTGCCCTTGCCAAGAAGGGGGGAGGCAGGTCTGTGGGCGTCTTTCTCTACTCGTGTTACTTGGCACTTGGCAGTTTCTGTCTATCTTCCTCCTCTACACTATGCCACACTGAGTGGTCATCTTTGTTGGGGTATCTTATTGCAGCATCAAAAATGAAACTAAGACAGTTTGTAATAAAACTAAATCATCTCTTGTTTCTTTAAGAGTGTTTAAGGACATTCTGACTACCAGAGTCATTGACTGTTACTAAGACACGGGTCTTCATTGTTTGTTTGTTTGTGGTTACTTCCTATATAACTCCTTTTAGAAACTGTTAAAGGCCCCTTGACTGATCTTATGAGTACTTGTCAATAAGTCATCCTGATATTTTTAAATTTAGATTTGATTCTGAAAGCTGGGGCCAGGGTTATACCTCAGTTCATCAGGCTATGCAGACAGACAGAGGCTTGCACTGTCTTCCAGGTCTGCTTCTCCCAGCTCCACTGCTCATGTCTAACACCTCCCACATTTGCTGTAAAGATGGAGTCAACATAAATGTGACAAACCCTACATAATGTAATAAGACCACAATGTACTGAAAATATGCAAAAAGCAAAAAATGGAATTAATATATAGCAAGAGAATCTTAAGTAATTATAATGGGACTTGTCTGGGAAATATGAATTGTATAACATTTATATTAATATGTAACTTACCATCTCTCAAAACACAGTCACTTGGCAAAATATTACATTAATAATTTATTATAGCTTATAGATACATAAGCTACTGCTCTAAGGTCATATCTACTTCTCCCCTTTTGATGTGGTGGCCTTTCATTAATTCAGAAAGAGTCTCATATTCTGCTAAGTCTTGTCTCACGCTCTAATGTGCCAGGTGCACACAATTGTTCCTTATAGGCTACAAGGAATTTATTTATAATCCTTGTCATTTTATTCTCTCTCTCACTGCCTCTTCTAAAGGAACACTGTGTTACAGATATCGTCAGATTAGCAAAAATATCACTGCCAGCTTTAATCTAGTTAACTCACTACAGAACAATGAAAGCTTTCCTAGGAACCCAGTGTCCCAGGAGTTTGCATCCAACAGGACTCTGGGAAGTGTTCCTTTGCTAATCCAAGTGGATACGTTTATCCTCTGAAATAGTAGGCTCTTAGTTCTACCTATGTTTTCAGGTTCATGAAATCAGTTTAAACAATGATTTACCTTATCATATTATCTCTTTCCAAGGTCCTCTCATCCACAAATGTGATAAGCAAACCTATGTATCTTTATATAACGCAAAGTTTTAAAAAACTGTACGAGACAAGCTGAGATAAGCTTTCAGTAATGGAGGTGCCTTTGAGTGTTACGTTCCCATCAGTAACCCCTCATTCACACTTCCTTATATAATCCCCCAAAATTCAGTGGTTGAATATGTTGAATTTCAGTGGTATTGTTGGTTTGTTACAGGCTTCCTATCTGTGATGAGTAGATGTCCGTTCACATCTCCCCAGCAATAGCATCATTAAACAGAGTCTTGTCAGAAAATTTCTAAATACTGCTTTCTAGGGGAATGAGTGAGTTACTCAGACAAAATTCTTTGAGGATGAATCTCAGGTGGCTGTTGCAATCTCCCTGCTGTATGGTTATTGACACACTTGTCCCACTACCCTGTATTATTAATCAAGACATCATTTTCTCCTTTTTGTTTTTTTGGAGTCCTTTCATTTCTCCATGATTTTAAAATAGATGCCAAAAACATCCACTACCACACACAGCCTAAGACAGCACACTGAACACCACAGAATTACCTTTTGTGTTTCTCAGTTTTCAACTACCTCCTAAATTTTTTCCAGTTTAATAACTGTTTTCCTGGCAAGAGAAAGCAGAATCCAAACAGTATGACTGGCCTCAGGTCTTCCCTCTCTGTTTGTTTTTGCACCATCTGAAACAAACAGGGGACTTCTCACTTGTTCATTTGATTGCTGTAACACTGACTGCGTCTCTGAGATTCACATTTCTCATGCTTCTGTGATTCATGTTCACGCTTTTCTCTCCCCTACTGTTATGTAGCCATTTCCTCTAAGTTGAAACATGCTTTCCAGAGGAAAGCTTGTTAGGAGTGGGGATATTCTGAAGAAAGATCCCTTAAAACTCAGAAAGTATACAACTCACAAGTCTCAGTAAGTCCCTAAAACTTAGGGAGACTTAACATGCACAAGGCTTCTTCCTCTCAGTAATGGCTGCTGTAGAAAGAAGACTCTCTGGCATATTCAGATGCCTGAATATCATATGGAGAAAGGTTGGGTTCCAGCTCTCATAGCTCATCACTCAGGCTGAGATAAGCTTTTGGTAATGGAGGTGCCTTTGAGTTCTCATTTTCCTGTTGGTAACCTCTCATCCACACTTCCTTTAGTAATCTCCCACAATTCAGTGGTTGAATATGTTAGACTTTAGTGGTGTTGATGGTCTGTTACAGTCCTCCTATTTGTGATGAGTAGATGTCTGTCCACATCTCCCAGAAAGTGTCATACACACTCCTATTTGTAATTACTCTTCAGCATATTCTCTCACACCATTATCATTTCCATCACTAAACATTCCCAATTCCATTCCCCAAACCTCCTGTCCCTCTTGAATTCATCTTTGAAATTACCTTTCTCTTGTCATGAAATTGCCTGCTTAGTAACATGCTTGAGCTATTTGCCTTGGTAGGTAATATCATTGTAGAATTAGATGGTTCACACTTTTTAAAAATAGGAAGAACATAAAAGTAACTCCTAATATTATTGTAAGTTATTTTAATGGTATGCTGTAAATCTATATACCAACTTCAATTAAGAAGAAAAGAAAATATGTAAATACATCCATGTACAAAGTCACCTCAAGAAAATCATGGTAGCCAAATAAATAGCCCATGGGGAAACCATCAAATTAAATCACATTCAAGGTGAAGTGTAACTATATATCTTTCGGAATACTGTCCATTGCTTAGATAGGCAATGGCAAATGAGATAAGACAAGCATCTTTGCTCTAGGAACGTCCATTCTGGCAGGAAAGATTGGATGTCAGCAAGTAAGCAAATAAAAACATTTTAAAAAACCAGACAAGAAAGAGTGGGAAGAGCACTCTTTTAAATAAGTTGGTCAGAGAAAGCTCTCTGAGAACATGGAATGAGTTAGAAACTGATGGATAAGAAGTATATAGCTGTAGGTTGCCGTTTTGCCCTAATTACAGTGTCCTTTGCCTTACAGAAGCTTTGTAATTTTATGATGTCCCATCTGTCAATTCTTGACCTTAGAGCACAAGCCATTGGTGTTCTGTTCAAGAACATTTCCCCTGTGCCCAACTGTTCGAGACTCTTCCCTACTTTCTCTTCTATTAGATTCAGTGTATCTGGTTTTATGTGAAGGTCCATGATCCACTTGGACTTGAGCTTTGTTCAGGGAGATAGGAATGGATCAATTCACAATCTTCTACATGTAGACCGCCAGTTGATCCAGCACCATTTGTTGAAGATGCTGTCTTTTTTCTACTGTATGGTTTTAGCTCCTTTGTGGAAGATCAAGTGACCATATGTGTGTGGATTCATTTCTGGGTCTTCGATTCTATTCCATTGATCAACCTGCCTGTCACTGTACCAACACCATGCAGTTTTTATCACTACTGCTCTGTAGTACAGCTTGAGGTCAGAGAGGCTGATTCCCCCAGAAGACCTTTTATTGTTGAGGATAGTTTTTGCTATCCTGGGTTTTATGTTATTCCATATGAATTTGAGAATTACTCTTTCTAGGTCTACAAGAATTGAGTTGGGATTTTGATGGGGATAGCATTGAATCTGTATATTGCTTTTGGCAGGATGGCCATTTTAACTATGTTAATCCTGCCAATCCATGAGCATGGGAGATCTTTCCATCTTCTGAGGTCTTCTTCGATTTCTCTCTTCAGAGACTTGAAGTTCTTGTCATACAGATCTTTCACTTGTTTGGTTAGAGTCACACCAAGATATTTTATATTGTTTGTGACTATTGTGAAGGGTGTCATTTCCCTAATTTCTTTCTCAGCCTGTTTATCCTTTGAGTATAGGAAGGCTACTGATTTGCTTGAGTTAATTTTGTATCCAGCCACTTTGCTGAAGTTGTTTATCAGCTGTAGCAGATCTCTGGTGGAATTTTTCAGATCACTTAAGTATACCATCATATTATCTGCAAATAGTGATATTTTGATTTCTTCCTTTCCAATTTGTATCCCTTTGATTTCCGTTTGTTGCCTGATTGCTCTAGCTAGAACTTCAAGTACTATGTTGAATAGATAGGGAGAGAGAGGGCAGCCTTGTCTAGTCCCTGATTTTAGTGGGATTGCTTCAAGTTTCTTTCCATTTAGTTTGATGTTGGCCACTGGTTTGCTGTATATTGCTTTTACTAAGTTTAGGTATGCTCCTTGAATTCCTGATCTTTCCAAGACTTTTATCATGAAGGGATGTTGAATTTTGTCAAATGCTTTTTCAGCATCTAACGAGATGACCATGTGGGTTTTTTCTTTGAGTTTGTTTATGTAGTGGATTACATTAATGGATTTCCAGATATTGAACCATCCCTGCATCCCTGAGATGAAGCCTACTTGATCCTGGTGAATGATTATCTTGATGTGTTCTTGGAAATTGGTTTGAAGTTTTCTTTTATTGTTGGGTCTTTGTGGGGCTTTGGTATCAGTGTAACTGTGGCCTCATAGAATGAATTGGGTTGGGAAAAGATCTTTACCAATCCTACATCTGATAGAGGGCTAATATCCAATGTATACAAAGAACTGAAGAAGCCAGACTCTAGAGATACAAATAACCCTATCAAAAAATGGGGAAGTGAGCTAAACAGAGAATTCTCAACTGAGGAAACTCGAATGGCCGAGAAGCACCTAAAGAAATGTTCAACATCCTTAGTCATCAGGGAAATGCAAATCAAAACAACCCTGAGATTCCACCTCACACCAGTCAGAATGGATAAGATCAAAAACTCAGGTGACAGCAGATGTTGGAAAGGATGTGGAGAAAGAGGAACACTCCTCCATTGCTGGTGGGAATGCAAGTTGATACAACCTCTCTAGAAATCAGTTTGGCAGACCCTCAGAAAATTGGACATAATACTACCTGAGGACCCAGCTATTCCACTCCTGGGCATATACCCAGAAGATGCTCCAACATGTAATAAAAACACATGTTCCACTATGTTCATAGCAGCCGTATTTATAATAGCCAAAAGCTGGAAACAACCCAGATGTCCCTCCACAGAGGAATGGATACAGAAAATGTGGTACATTTACACAATGGAAACTACTCAGCTATTAAAAACAATGACTTCATGAAATTCGTAGACAAATGGATGGATCTTGAAAACATCATTCTGAGCCAGGTAACACAGTCACAAAAGAATGAACATGGTATGTACTCACTGTTAAGTGGTTATTAGCCTAAAAGTTTGAAATACCCAAGAGTCACTTTGCAGGAACACTAGTACTGAGTACAAGGTCCCAGATGGAGGGCTTGGAGAAAAGACTGAAGGAACTGAGGGAGTGTGCAGCCCCAGGGAGGTAGCAACACTGGCAACTGGCCTGACCCCCCATACTCCTGGAGACTGATCCACCAACTAAAGAATACACATGGAGGGACCCATAGTGCTGGCCACAAAGACTGCAGAGGAAAGTCTTGTTACCTGTCAGGGGGAGGAGAGGCCCTTGGGCCTGAGGGTGCTATATCCCCCAGTATAGGAGAATGTCACGGAGGGAAGACGAGAGTGGGTGGGGGGTGGGGTGGGGAGGTAGGTTCAAGAATATCCCCATAGAGGCCGGGGGAGGGCGGAGGGAATGGGGAGGTTCCAAAGGGGAGATCTGGAAAGGGGGAAACATTTGAAATGTAAATAAAATATGAAAATAAAAAAAATAAATAAAGAAAAAAGAAAAAAAAAGAAGTATATAGCTATGTAAATGCTGAGAAGAGAAGTTCAGGAAGAGGGCAACATCCCAGGGATCAAAAGGAGAGGGAACTGTTGATCACAGGACATATGTGTAGAGATAAAAGTAATAGTACGGGGTCCTAAGTGTTATGAATATCTGTACTAAGGCAAAGGAAGCACCAAAGAACATTCTAGAAGACAAAAAACACAATGTTAGGAAGGTCGGGGATGACACCATATAGAAGAAGTTTACAGACACTTTTTTCCACTTTAATCTCAGAATGGCTGGAAAGATGGTACAGATTTGAGAGCACCAGTTGTCCTTCCAAAGGACTAGGGTTCAATTCCCACCATGCGCAAGACAGCTTATAGCCATCTGTAACTTCAGTCCTTGGTGATGCAAACCCATCTTCTCACCTCCATGGTACAGCATGTACATGGTGCACATAAATACATATGAGCAAAACGCATACAAAAGTGAATAAGTTTAATTATTCTCAGAAAAGTGATCATCGTTGGCCTATTTAAGCATTTCACCTACATCCACTAGCGTATCAACAAACCAGCTCATACATGACTACGTACCTTCATTTTTATTTATTTAGGTTTTTTTACATCTTAATCTCTCTGCCCCTTCCAGTCCCCTCTCACAGAATCCCAGAGTGAGGGTACTGCAGACCTTCTAATATGTATCTAATGGTTGTGTATTTAGTGTTAAGTTGCTCAGCCATGCCACATTTCACTGTTGGTCCACACCTATTGAGATTTGTCATAGTTGAGACATGTTAAACCCCGAGTTATGGCAGCCTCTTTTGGGGTCTTCCCTTCTCAGAACCCCCACTTCTCCTTAGAAACCATCTTTCTCTTGTCCTTTGTGTTGCTCAGAACCCGGGAGTTTCTTGGGGTTCCCAAGGCAGTGTGCAGAAAAGGTAACTGGAAAAAGTTCATAAAGACAAAATGACATAAAAGAGGTCATAGAATTCTCCTTTTAAAGTAAAAACTCAAGTCACATGGCTGAAGAGATAACTCGAGAGTTAAAATGCTTGATGTTCTCGCCCAGGACTAGAATTTGGTTCCCAGCAAATTTGGTACCATGTCAGGTAGCTCACAACTACCTATAACTCCCGGTCCACACTGTGCTTGCCTCTGTGGGCACATGCACACAAGTACACAGAGAGAAGCACACGCATACACATAAGTAAAAGGAAGCCTTAAGAAAAAACTGTGACGTGAGCACAGAGGTCACAGCTGTGACTCTAGTCTTGGGGAGAATGAGGGGGGAAGGAAGATTGCTGTAAGTCTGAGGATAGCCTGGGCTACCTAGTGAAACCCTGAATCAGACAAACAGAAAGAATGGTAAAAGTCAATCCTCCCCTGAGTGGTTCAAAGAGGAGGGAAAAGTGGCAGAGGGAGGGCAGAGCCAGGTGAGGCAAAGCTCTGTAAGACAGGAAGTGGTGATCCAGTACAGTATCATTGCCAGTGGACTACCATCAAAGGGGAAAAGTGAAAGGCATATCTTGGAAATTCTAGGAATAGTTAGTTTGGTTATGTGGTGTACGACACAATTTCTTCCTCTTATCTTCTTAATACACCATCAAGATAAACTTGAACTACTTTCCAAAGTCTCGTGGCGTGGAGGTGAGAACAATGGCTTGCTTTTATTGGGAATTTACAAGCGAATGGACAATCTGTAAATACGTACTTTACAGCCTCAGTTGGACCCTTACCATCTGTTGCTTGAAAATACATCACAGATTCTCCTCTCTCTCTGAATTAATGGGCTGTTCAAGATTTTCTTTTATCGCATTTGTAATCATGGTTCCTAGCCAAGGTCCTTGCTCACTAACTCATTAAAATAATAACCCAAGCCACTCACACTCCTCCCTCTTCCCACCACTCCCTCCAGGTTCATCAACTGCTCTCTCTTCCATTAGACTGAAGAAGACCATGCTCCTCCTCCTTACCCAGCTAGGCCTACTGCCCTCCTTGATTACTAAGGAGAATGTATCATCAATCTATGCATCATGTATACCATTATTATTAACATCTATATTTTCTATAGTTTATGTGGTAGGAATCCCCTAAAGGCCCATGTGTTCAAGTCTTGAGCCCCAGTGTGGTTCTATGGGAAGATGGTGAAACTATTTCAGGTAGAGCCTAGGAAGAGGAAGTCAGATGATTGGAGCATGCCCTCAGAGACTATGGGAGTCAGCCTCTTGTCTACCTCTTTTTGCCTTTGGCATACAGTAAAAGAGAAGTTTTTCTAAACCTACTGGTCTTGCCTCACCACAGGCCCAAAGTGTCAGGGTGAACTAACCATGCACTGAAACAATGAGCCACAGAAGCAGCTTCCTCCTTATGAGTTACCTCAAGTGTCTCTTCACAGTGGTGGAGAGCTGATCACACACCCTATCTCTGCTCTAGCCTCCTTTCCCTGGTTCTCATGTCTCAGCCTCTCAGTGTCTCACTCTTATTTAAGGATTTTATTTTTTAATGCTAACAATGTTTTGTCTTTTCCCAATTACTCGCCGAGTGCCGTGAAGCCTACTTCTGAAACGAAGTCCAAACCTTACCTTTCCTTCAGGTGATCCACATCCAGCCGCTCTTCGGTGCATCCTGGGTATTAACAGATTCATCGCAGGATCCTTATTGAACTCCTTGGCTCTATTTCAGCACTTTTCAGTTCTCTTTTTTTCGGGGCTACCACTTTGACAACTCTAATTGGATCACGTCATTGTCGAGCTCAGATACCTTTGGTGACTTCTTATCACCTAACAGCTAAACTACAAATCTCCTAGCAGCATGTAAAAATCTCACAGATATTACACCAATGTCTTTTTGACATCGTCTCATCCCTACCTGCCTACACACACACACACATACACACACACAAATTCCTCCGTACCTAAACAGGGTTCCTATAGATCAATACACATTAGATGTACAATTTAATGATTTTCAAATATGATGTGTTCATGCATGTATATAATGAATTTGGATCACCATCGCACACACACACACACACACACACACACACACACACATTGTTTTTTCTTACCCTGCCTGTCTCCTTCTATTGGTCTCCTTTCTCTTCTAAGATGGGCCCTCTTTTACTTTAATGCATTTTTTTTCAATATAGAGTTTTTAAGTTCAAGGGAACAGTGCCACTGGTCTTCCTAAGTATGGACTATTTTGTGTAACATGATGATTTCTGGCTACATGCACATTCATGCAAATGACATAATTGCATTTTCTTCATGGCTGAATGATACCCCGTTGTGTTTATATTTCACATTTCCCTTACCCACTGGTCATTGATGAGCTCCTAAGATTGTTCCATACCTTGGTCATTATAAATAAGATAACAATAAACATACATGTGAAAGTATCTGTGTGTTGTGCTAACTTAGGTCCCATGGATATATAGGGAGGAGTAGCCTAATGGTTACATGGTAATTCTTTTTATAGTTTTTTGGAAAACTCCATACCAATTTCCTTAGTAATGAGACCAATTTACATTGCAACAGACAAGGTCCACTGCTTCCTACACACGTGCTAACTGTCACTTGTTTTCCCAGTAATGGCCATTGTCACTATGGTAGGATGGACTCATTATAATTTTTATCTGCATTTTCCTGATGATTAAGGCTGCTGACTACTTCCAGGTGTTTATTAGTTACTTGCACCTGACCTTCCCTTTGAGCAATTGCTCAACCCTCCCAGCCTTTACTGGTTCTTCCTAGACTTAAGAGATGGAATTACCTCTCATCAGTGACTCCATCTAGAGCCTACTCACAGGACCTTCACCCACTGCTTTATGAAGCTCCACTCCGGCCACTCATGGAATTGGATATTCCTTTGTACTCTAATACTGCCATCTGTCACCAACACTGAAGTCATCCTACTGTGTGACATAGGTACTCATACAGTGGTCCCATCCTCCAGATCATGAGCATTTTGAAGATGGGGACTATTTCTACTCATGTTTCACTTCTCTCTAAATGCATAATATGTAGTACATAACTTTTATTGAATAAACAATTGTTCTAGGGAGTGCCTATAATGCACTTGCCCATGAGATGGTTAACACTGTCAATGTGACAAGACCTAGTGCTTAACATGGTCTCTCTCTGTGTTTTTCATTAGGTTACAGTGTTTTTCAGTTCTCTGGATAGCAATAAAACTGATAAGCAAAGTGGATCTGGTGGAATGAGAATGTAACAACACCCATTTGGGATTACAGTCTTCCTTGAGACACAGTCTGTCAGGCAAACCTCCGAAAACACCTGTGAGGGAGTTTCTAGGTTAGGTTAATTGTGGTGGGAAGACGCATCCCAGTTACGACTTCCCGCGGGTAAGGGTCCTGGACTGAATTATAATAGAGAGTGGGCTGAGGAGCACAGTTTATTTCTCTGTCTGCGCGCTGACTGTGGTTGTCGTGTGACCTCAAGCGCCTGTCACCATGCCTGCCCTGCTGCGATGGACTGTGCCCTTGAACTATGAGCCAGATCCAAGTCCTCCCTGCTCTAAGTTTCCTTTGTCAAGTGTTTTTCATAGCAATAAAAACATAACTAATATAATCTGTATCAACACAGCAGTTAACAGGATTACATTCTGTGCTGATTGCTTTCAATGTATAGGGAAGGATTACAATTATGAGGAAGCATATTTCCAAATTTTGTTGTAAATGTGAAGACAAATGGAAAAAAGAAGCATTTTATTCATAAACACCTCTTAGAACCAGCTGTTTAATAGTAATCATAGCAACGGCCATTAGTTGGATATCTCCTATATTCAGACACTGACTCACAAGTTTGTATTCATTGCATCATTTTCTCTTCTAAGGAATTCTGTGCAGTAAATACTAGTTTATGCCTATTTCACATAAAGAGAAACTGAGTCTCAGAGAAGTGGTCAGCCCCAGGCCAAACAGCAAAGTGGAACTGTTAGTCATCAAAAAGAAACTCGTATCGTGTTAGAGAAGCTGTGTTCTGCCAAATCTTTCTCACCGTGGCCTTCCTCACTGTCTGGTATGGAGAACTACAAAAACCATGCAACAGCGTAACAAGACTAAATCAGGAGGAGACTATAGGCTCTGAATAGGTGTCCTATAGGTGTCCGAATGTCCTGAGAGAATATTAATTGGAAATATGGAGAAAAGCAGAGGAGGATCAGGCATTATATCACCAGGAGTTTAGAAGTTCAAAAGAATCTTTGTAACTGAAAGATCCATGGTTTGGGATACTCAGCATACTAAAACCTAGTCCAAGCAGCAGGCGCCATTTGCCTCCCTCCCTGTACCCAACCTTCCATCCCTTACTGGGATAAATCTAAAAGGTTGCCCTTAACATTACACTAGTCGTTGTACTTAAAACAAAATAAAAGAAAATGTATTAAGTTAGGACTGGAAAGAAGAAATGTCTGGGGATGAGTGTTTATGAGTAGAGACATTTATCTCATGTTAACAAGCATAGATTCCCAACCTTAGCAGGACTAATTCATGGCATGAAAACAAAAACCAGTTCATTTTGTTTCTCTTTGACCTATGAGCTTTCTTCCAATCAATGGTAATTAATTTCTCCCTCTCCCTTTAGTTCCTTCTTCAAACCTTTACCTCCTTCCTCTAAAATATTTCCACCACCACAAGTCAGTGTCCAGGGAAGGTGTGGAATGGCGGTCAAGAAAGAAAGATGCCTCTGAACATTCAGCCCGATGCCAAATATGTCTACCCCAAGGGAACAACCAAGGTTCTCCTTTATGGTCTTATGTGTCTGGTTAGACCATAAGTCCTCTGGCAGAATTCACGCTTTTAGTATCCATTCAGCAAGCAGCATATTGCAAAGGCCAAGAAGATGCTTATCTTTAGAAAAATGCAATGACGTAAAGCTACGATCATCACCAAGGAGAATTGACCTATTTCTTTTTTAAATTATCTGCAGTTTTCACGTCAAAAAGAGATAAAAATGTTTTATTCAAAATATTAACCTCTAGAAAATCTCCTAGGATTGACTGTTGGCTCAGAATTGGAGCTGGAATGTGACCTAATTCTTTTCCCTAACAGAGTCTATGCAATTGACCTGGCTGCTTTGCCTCTTTGTACGTTTCCTTGTCCATGAAACACATGTCCTAGCCCCTGTGGTCTCCCTCATAGGAACTTCTGGGGCTGGAAAGATGGCTGCTTGATTTAAAGTACTTGTTACACTTGCAATCAGGTTCCTACCACCCAGGTCAGGCAGCCAGCATGAAGACAGCTAAGAGACAAGTCCTACCTATGAGCTCACCAAAGCTGAAGAGACACATTGGGCAATAGCTGGGAGAAAGGCTAACAGCTATGTAAGTGAAGACTCAGCAGGCAAAGGCCATAGAATACTAACAAACTACTAATGTATATCATTTAGACTTTGTTTTTTAAAAAAAAAAAAAAAATACTTTTCAAAGAAATCATTATGCACGAATGGAAGTTAATCTTAACTCCACTTTTGATTTTATCTACTGGATCATATTAAATTCAACAACTGGGGAATACAGTGAAAATCATCATGAAATAGACCATGAGATTTTGAATTATTTCAGGCAAAGTCAGCCCAGTCAGTATAGAGATGCATGTCCACAGCAGGGTTTGCCTGACTAGTCATTACTTGTGAAAAAGGAGAAGGGGTTGCCTCATGGGGACCCATGGTATACCTGGGGGTGCAGGAATCCCTCAAGGGGCTCCAGGACCAGCTACCTGACCAGCCTCTGTAAATAGAAGTGGCAATGCACACTGCTTCCACCATTTCTCCCTTACTTTGCCCTGATTAACTATTTCCAAATGTCATTTATTTCTAGAAGAGATGACTATTTCTTCTAGTCATTTAACTTCCATAAACCTTCTGTTGTCCCACATCCACAAGTAAGGATGAGGCCCTGTCATAGCCATTTACCCAGCAAGATTCCCGAGTGTCCCATTCTCCATCACCCCCCAACAGAGAACTAGTCACCTTTCCCCAGTACTCACGTTCTTTCAACTCTGGAACATTGTCCAACTTTCCCTGGCTTCACCCCTCTCCAGGGATTTATAGGCAGTTCATGGTTGCCAACAAAGTGAAAGACAGTTTTTGCAGCGGTGAAGCCTATGCATATGTAAGTAGATCCTCACTCATCTCCTTGTAAATAAACTTAGTTAAGTCATTGGTTCACACAACTTGAGTGGAGTCCCTCCTTTGTTCTGCTTTGGAGCCCTGTATGGAGTGAGTATACATTTTGTTCATCTTCACAACGACAATTCACACAGCAGAACTATAAAAGTCACACAACCAAACACAGGTCTCCATGCTTCCAAGTTCTCTTAGATACAAAACATTAGTACCTACAGTTTGAGGCTGAACCCACTAGCATCTGTGTGATATGATCCATGCATAGCCAGTCCTGGAGGCAGCAGCAGATGCTTAGAAAATGCACACCTTTCTCAGGCTCTCCTTATGAAATTAGCTAATCACAAGGCAGAGACTGTTCAGACTGCCTCTCTCAAATGGGCATTATCTCATGCCACCAGTTACAATTTTCATATCAGTTTTATTGCTATCCAGAGGACAGAAAAATGCTGTAACATAATGAAAAGCAGAGGAGGAGACCATGCCAAATGCTTGTTGGCCATCCCATCACAACTTTCTGGGGTAAGTTACCACCGTTTCTTCTAATTATTTTGTTTTGTCTTCTGCAACAAACCTTTGGTGTGAACCCAGACTGACTGCAGACTTGCAACTCTCACAAGGGTCACAAAGACAACTGTACAAACCACTCCTGGCTTTTCAAGCTTCCTAGGGAAAGGTATTCAGGTAGTTGTGTCATCACTAACCTAGAATACAGCCCCCTGTTCTATACCCACCTTAAACTGAACTCAGGTAAACAGGTATTTATTTTTTAGAATAGCTTACAGATTCATACCAATTAAGTCTGGTAAAGTGAACATTTCTACCACTATACTGTACTAGCCCTATCCATTTCATTAAAAAAAGAAAGAAGGAAGGAAGGAAGGAAGGAAGGAAGGAAAGGAAATTTAAATTGAGCACATCTCTCACTATTACTCTAAATTCTTCTCTTTCCAGCTTGTCTTGTCAGTTTCTAATGATGCTTATTGCAGCTCAAAAAGCCCATGTTTAAGAAAAACATTAAATGCACAGTTTTTAAAGGAGAAAAACATGGCGTTGAATATCGTCTTAGTTTTGGAAAATAATTTTGTATGCATGTAGTGCTTACTATGGACTGGGGAATAATTCCACCTTATGACCCTCATATTCAGTTGTTAATTACTTTTTCTTTCCTTGTCCTCAATATATTTCTATTGCATCAATGGGCAACTATAGCAGTCCTCTAGTGACCAAAATTATCCATATCAATTGTTGTGAATATTAATTAAAAGCTTTGTGTCTTCCTGGAAAAGTATCTGCATCCTATTTCAAAGACATTGCAACACTATGTTTAAAAAAAAAAAAAAAAACCACTCATTTAAAATTTTCAGTACATTCCAATCAATAAGATTATAGGTTCTTTTGTTGTTGTTCTTCAATTTCTGGAAAGACAAACATTTTTTAAATGAAGTCATTGATCTACCCCCATTCTGCCTGTAAAAGAACCTATTTCAAAAGAAAATAAATGTGCCATATCTGACTGGGAGAAAACAATATCACAGAAATAAAGCCGGTTAGTGATTGAGGCTTTATAATGAGAGTGAGCTGAAGTGGAGAGAAACTATCCATGTTTGCAGAGTACCCAGCCCCATGGAATTGGCACAGCGATCAGAGTATCAAAATGGAGTTCTCATAGTCTCGACTACACAGGGCTTAGAGAGTCCCGTGTCTGCATGTGCAGTTCATGTGTGTAACATGTGCACTTGTGTGTAATTATGTATATAAAGCACTAAGGTATGTGGAGGAGACAAACCTCCAACCTACACAGACATTGTTCTTTCCCATCTCCTGCCCCTAAGAAGTACAACTGGCCATTCAACAGTACGAAGTGAGCAGCGATGAAGGCAGCTTGTACCTGGATGTTGTATAGACCCCTCCTTCTTATCTAATCTTGGTTGTGCTGCCTTCCAGGATCAATGGAATCATATCTAAAATAGCAAGATGTGCCCAAGATTTATCAGAGGAAATTTTAAGTCATCTTACTTTTTTTAAGATTTATTTTACTTTTGATTCTATGTGTTGGAGGCTGGTTATATGCTCATAAGTGCAGGTGTCGGCAGAGGCCGGAAGGGCATCAGGTCCCAGAAGCTGAAGCTATGGGATATTGTGAGCCATGCACTCTACTTGGGTACTGAGAGCTGACCTCCAATCCTCTACAACAGTTGTAAATATTCTTATCTGCTGAACCATCTTTCTAGCCACGAGTCATTTTATTTTAAATGTGTGATGTCATTTATCTTTACCAGAAAGAGTCCTTGTTTCAAACATAGTTAACAAATGGTTATTTTTCACAAATAAATACTGGAAGATTTAATTTTAATAAGTTGAGAGGAATAACTCAACAATGACTTCAATGGAAGTTACACACATCTTAACTGTGTCACACACACTTTGGCTGTGTCACACACACCTTGACTGTGTCACAGGGCTCTTTGTCACATCGTCCCTTCGTCTATGGTGTCACCATTCACTTGGGGTTCTGATCTCAAAGTAACTGGGGCTAATTTGAGCTTTGTCCAAGTCTCGTCTGCAACCCTTGCTTACTTCCTGCAGGATCGGGCCACTGTAGAGATGGAATCTGCTCATAACGCCCCATCTTGAGTATGAAACCCTCCCTAAAGGTTCATGTTTCCAAGCCCAGGTGCATCTATTGGGGGAAATTCTGGAAGCTTAGGAGATACCACCAGATGGAGGAAGTAGATCACTGGGGCCATCTTGTCCCTGCTTCTTCCTATTCAGCAACTCATCCCCTCTCCCGTGTGTGTGTGTGTGTGTGTGTGTGTGTGTATGTGTGTGTCCAGCCTTTGTATCACACCATCTCTCCATTATTCAAGCCTGTCAAACCAAACAAGCTGTGGACTAAGTGATCCTCTGAACCCGTGAGTCTAATAGCTCTTTTTTTCTGCCTCCAATGTACCCTTTCAGATATTTCAATCATAGATACAACAGAAGTGACAAAGGGGGTCTGTTTATCAGGTAGAAGACGACTGAAAATTGGAGCAGTCAAAAGAAATCAGATACAAACAGGAAAAAAAGCTTCAAAAACTAATATATTACCTTCGATTGTGTTGTTAACACATTTCTTAGCTCAAAATACAAATCTTGCCTAGGTTACGGAGAAGCTAGAACTTTCATCAATCAAGGCTGGAATGTAAAATCTACAGTGAAAGCAGTATGAAAAACAGTATTGTAGCTCAAGATGTGAAATACAGACTTACATATAACCTGGCAATTCCATTCCCAAGAATATACCAGTGGGAAACAAAAGCACGTGCCGTGCAATGGAAAAAATTATTCTGACAGTTGTTAAAATAGCAAGGCTGACTTTATTCAGGACAGTTGTAAAAGGTGTCAGAACTGCAAAAGCCACGCCTGAGCCCTTACATATCAAAATCCAGGAAGAAAGGACTCAGTGAACATGCAGAATGAAAACAGGTTTGCTAAACCAGTTTAGCAGGAATTTTTCTGAAACTTGACTCTCCCAGCCTGGCAAAGATGAAGCAACAGTCAAAGCTTCACTGGGAAGATTTGGAAGAGTTTTACTAAATCTGGTCGGTGAGTGTCGTCAGTCCTCCCAAAATCCTGTACATACAGGTATCTTAGCAGTATGCCCTATATCCACAAAAAGAAGCAGTAAATGCCCCTCCACTGGGGAGTAAGCAGAAAAATGAAGGCTGGGCTATTCTTGTGCCTACAAAGGACAAAATATCGATACAGGCTGAGTAGGAAAACCTTCTAAATACGATGCTAAGTGAAGGAAGACAGTCATGTACAAACACAGGGTTGGTTTATTCAAGGTATGAAGACTAGGCAAGTCTTTGGAGACAGAAACTAAATCGGTGGGTACCAGAGGAACGGGGAGGAATGGAGACTGGGTGATAATGAGTCCGAAGCTTCTTTAGAAACTGATGAGAGTACAGTAGAGTTGGTCAGTGATAATGCGATGGCCCAGTGATAGAAATGCACCAGAGGCACAGGACCGCATGCTTCAAAGGAACAGCTTTCATGGTTTTCAAAATCATCACATTTTTACGAGTGAGATTCTAGACACACTGCTTTTCTAAATCCTCAATTTTGTTTTCACTTTTTTCTTCTCTCATAGTGCTAGGGTGAGAGATTGCTCTCACTTACTTGTACATAGAAAACTCACTTCCTCCAATTCCTGCTCTACCTCAGTCTCAGTCAGGCCTTGCTGTCCCTTATACACACACACACACACACACACACACACACACACACCACACACACACACACGTTAAAAACAAATGCCTCTGTCAGATATACCTTTAAATTGTAAGGTTTTTGGCACAACAAAATTCCACATTAAATATATGCTGTATTTTCAAAGTATGCACCTCCAACAAGATTATCTCAACTGTTTTTCAAAACTCTCAAACTGTTAAGATGCAAGAATAATCGCATAATAGCTCCAAAGATGCTCTAATAATTATAATAATAAACATCACCAAACAAGCATGGTGATCATTCATTCAAAGAGAACCAATTACAGTGTTAGATCTGTGTGATTACATCTCAATTGCTCAAGCTCTGCCCTTTTCTTCCAAATCCATAGAATGATAAATAATATAATCAAAGAGAAAAATATATACATATCAAATGAATCATGCTATGTGGACATTGAAGTTTAAAATTTTACCTGGGAGCCAGCATGATGGTTCAGTGAGTAGAGGCCCTTGCCACCAAGTCAGATGTGACCTGAGTTCAATTCCTAGGACTCACATGGTGTAAAGATAAAAACAACCCCCCAAATTATTGCCTGACCTATACACTCATGCCTACATGTGCGCGCGCACACATACACAAATAATAGGTAAATGGATGTAATTTTTATATTTAAAATACTTTTTAAAAAATAGCTGGACCTGGGGAGTAGATCAGTAGGTACAGTGCTTGCCTAGCACGTACAACCCTCTGGGTCTGACCCTGACACCACTCAAACTGGACACAGAAGTAAACCCTGTGATCATCCTAGAGGCAGGGAAACCAAACGTTCAACTGTGTCCTCTGCCTTAGTCAGCCTGTGACCCATGAGACTCCACCAAAAACAAATCAGAATCCTCAGCTATATACTGTCAGTCCCTTGCTTTCCAAAAAATCGCACTGATTCCATGCGCCTAGTTAACTCATTCCCACATCATCCATGAATCTAGTTAACCCATCCACATCTACACACAGCCCCCACTGGAGCCCTAACTCTCTTGCTGATATTGTGAAGATTTCAGATAGGGCAGGACTATAGCAAAATTCAGAATGATATTAGAATGAAGAGGCATGAGGCTAACGATAGCCACAGATGTACCAGTAGGGAATAGTCACATGATGAAGCTACCTATCAGTCGTTTCCTGGATTTACTGAAGAAAGAAGTCAAGCAATCTGGGAACATCTCTCAGGACTCAGGATTACATTCTCAACAGTTTAACAAAAGGCCATATTGACTTAGCTGGAAGGCTCCATGACTAGAGAGTCCAGGAGTACAAAATCCACAAACACAGAGCCTCATTGACTTCAGCAGGGCATAAGTTCTCCTGTGTTCCAGGCCACTATCCTTGAATATAGATCTCAGTTCTCATGATCATTGCCTCATGTCTACAAGATAGCTACAACCTTCCCAGACATCACAACTAAGTTCCCTAAGACTCAGACCAGAAAACATAAAGGAGGGATGAATGAAGCAAAGTACAAATATTTTCTTGAAATCTCTTTGACTAAAACCATCAAGTGTCTACCCCTTGATGTAAACCAATGTAGGATGTTAAATTTGGAAGAAAACAAAAACAAAGTCTTCAAGGTTAGAAGGTTAGAATGGATACTGGGTAAACAATTAGAGTTAGAATTATGGATACTTCCTTAACAGCTTATAGATTTTCTCTAACCTGTATGTGCACACATGGGTGGGAAATGTGCCAATGGAAACCAGAGAATAGCATCTATTGATATTCATCAAACATAACCAACCTTTTGTTTGGTTTGGCTTGGCTTGGCTTGGTTTGTTATGGTATGGTGTGATGTGGTGTGGTATGATGTAGGTTGGGTTGGGTTGGGTTGGGTTGGGTTGGGTTGGGTTGGATTGGGTTGGGTTGGTTTTGAAAAGATCTGTCACTGGTTTGAAGGTGTCCAAGAAGGGCAGACTGGCTGGCCTTGAACCCCAGGGTTTCTCCTAACTCTGCCTCCCCAAGGCTGGGGTTGCAGGTGAGGAAAGTCATTCATGTCCTTTCTCATGAGTTCCATGAGCATTAAACCAGAGTCCTTTGATGACTGAACTATCTTCCAAGCCCTTTAAAACTTTTCATTTTTAATTTTTACACTGATTATAGCTTACAGATGAAATTCAAATATAGAACAAGATGCCCATCTCATCAGGAGAGTTGGAATCAACCTGCCATTTTCTTCGTCTCTGCCTACATTTATATTTGTTATGAACTGATGCCAACGAATTAGAATTAGTCTAATTGTCACAGACTAATGAGAAAAGGAGAAAAAAGGCTAGGGATGGATGGCAGTGCATAAATGACCTTCTGGGACAAACTGAAAAAGACCAAACTATACTCCAAGCTGTTGAGGAAAGCAGAGAAACTAATGAGCTCATCAGACAAGGCCACACCTCTGGCTGTCTCCTGAGACACTTGCTTCCAGACAAGAAGAGAGAAGCACCTGAGATAGTATGAGTCAAAGCAGTTCACAGAGCCCTTCATCCAGAGAAGCTTTCGCTCTGGTATAAATTCATTTGGTTTGTTTGTTTGTTTGTTTGTTTGCAACAAGAGCTCATACAATCCAGATTGGCCTTGAACTTGCTCAGTAGCCAAATCTTGAATTTGACCTTCAATTTCTGATCCTCCTGCCTCTGCTTCCCCTGTGCCCCCATGTCCAATTTGTGTGGTGCTGGGGATGGAGCCCAGGGCACCAAGCCTGTGAGGCAATCATAAACCGACATACCAACTTAACTACAGGCTCAGCCTCCAGCTGAATAATTTAGGTATTTTGTTAACCAAAGTGCAAGTCACTACTTGAATCTAAATGAAAACCCAGCAGCTATATAAAAAGAAAAGAAAACCAGAAGCCATTTGCATTATTGTAACCAACAAAAGCTAGCTTCTGCAGCTAGCTTCTGCAGCTAGCTTTCTTGACCAGTCTAGTGGTCACTGAAAAACAGCTCTCACTGAAACTATCAACCAAAGTAATTTGAAAAAATCATGACATTAAAGTCACTGTGGAACCAGCTGAGAAATTTGATGAGCTTCCATCTCAAAGTCGAAGAAGGGTGGCATTGTGAAGCCTGCTGAGCTCTTGGCCAGTTTCAAAGCATCTTTCCACTCAGTGATAAACAGACGGGCATAGGGGTCTGTGCCAAGCATTTGTCACTGTAACCATGATACCCATGGACTCAGGCTTGTTCTGTTATCCTGCCTGAGCCACTAAACAATCATGTAACAATGAACAGTTATGGGGCCTCCAAAACAATAACATGTCTAACTTAAAACCTCCAGAACGGGTTCTCTTTATTCTCTTACTCTGAAGACAGCAATTCTTTGAATGCTCTGTAGCTTCCTGGAGCAGCCTCGGTGGATTTGAGCACAGCTTTTCTATTTAAAGCCCCTAAAAATGAAAGATGCCATTATAGAAAGAACTAGCCACCAGCAGCAGAAGCATGACACGTCCTGGGTTTCAAAATGAACTTGTAATGGCAGAATTTTCCAACCAAGGGCCATCTACTTAATGATCCCCAACCTGTGTGCAAAATCTCCCCAAGCCAGCAAGACTCCTCTCTCTATTCGAATCATGTCTTAATCTTTCTTTGGACAAATGTTCTGGAGTTGTGCCCTGCAAGTCCTTCACAGTGCACAACACTATTTCACCCTTGCTTACCTCCCTCCTAGTCTGCTGCTGCTAAGTTAAGTCCCCCCTTTCAACAAAGTCTCCCACAAACAGTGAGTGAAAGATGTCAGCCATCACAAAGCTTCTTCTATCACTCCTAAAATCTTGGGAACCTGAGCATTCGCTGAGAGTTTGATTTCATTATTTAAGATTTTACTTTTGTGCAGTGTGTATGTGTGTGTGTGTGTGTGTGTGTGTGTGTGTGTGTGTGTGTGTGTGTAAATCACATGTGTGCAGGTAAGGGTGCAGACTAGAAAAGGTGATCAGGTCCCCTAAAACTGGAGTTACAGGCAACGGGGAGTCACCTGACATGGGTGCTGGGATCAGAGCCCCAGTCTTACACAAGAGCAACAAGCACTCAGCACTCATCACCACAGCGCCAGCCCTCCAGCCTGCCCGCATGACTTCTAACATCCCAGCTACACAGAAGTGCAGCTCGGAAGGAACTGTTTCATTTGATTTTCCTTATCCCTCTTACCTCCAGATTTTTTTACATGGAAACTTGCCAAATTCTTCTTCATCTCCCCCTCCCCTGGCCAATTTCTTACCCACACTGTCCCAGAGGCCTGTGTTCCCAGCATGTTCCTTTTGCACTCTCTCTTTTCTGAGTGACCAATCTTAAAAATTTTAAATACTCCATTAGAGAATCTCCCTCACTTCACTCAGTTAAACCTTACTATCATCTATCTATCTATCTATCATCTATTATCTATCTATCTATCT
>JADRCH010000160.1:1129738-1143226 GCA_019843965.1 Rhynchomys soricoides
ATCCATCCATCCATCTATCTATCATCTATTATCTATCTATCTATCTATCTATCTCTGGTGGTTGTTTTAACTATCAACTTAGAAGAGGGTGGAGTCACCTGGGAAGAGAATCTTGAATGAGGAATTGTCCAGATGGAGCAAGCCTGTGGCATGTCCTATGAGGGATTGCATTGACTGTTAATTGATGCAGGAAGAGCCAGCTCACTGTGTGCAGCACCATTCTACAGACTGGACTCTGAACTGTGTAAGAGTCAAACAAGCAAGGAAGGATCCATTCATCTATTTTTTCTCTGCTCTTGACTACAATCAGAGTACGTTAACTTCTCCACAATAATAGACAGACTGTAACCTGGAATTGTAAGCCAAATAAACTCTGTCTTCTCTAAGTTGCTTATTGTCAGGGTATTTTATCACAGAAACAGAAATGAAACTAGAACTCTTTTATCTCTCTATCTATCCATCATCTATCTACATTTATTTATCTATATCTGTCATCTATCTATATCCATTATCAATCTATATCTATCATCTACGAATCTCTCTATTGATAGATAAATCTTTCTGTCTGGATGTCTGTCTATATATTAATGTATCTATTTATATACATACACATGTAACAAAAGGCAAGGAGTAATAGCAGACAGCTATCTCCAAGATTTGCCTTAGGATATTGGGAGGAGGGATGCATTTATATACATTTATATCCAAACTTCTTTAAGTTTTTCTTCACATAAGGCTTGATAGTACCATCTGGTCTTCAAATGATCTAAATGCATCCTTTTCTACATATGAAGTCTGCCTCCCTCTCCTCCCCAGCCAGCATCTAAAAGAGAAGAACATAATACTTGTGGCCAGTTTAGTAATCAGTGTCTTCAGGCACCAAAAGCACCAACTGAAGAATGAGGAAGCCATTCAGAAGATGGCTCAGCTGTTGTTAGGTTGTGTCAATATCAAGCTTAGAAATTCTTGAAGGTAATGCACAAATCTCCAAGAACACAATATGAGAGACTCTGATGAACCCTGCATTAGCCCAGACATCTTAAGCATCTGGGTGAACTGAAGTAAGCCAGCCCAGAAAGATGATTCCACACCTAAAGGCTACTTCCGAAACTCTTAAATCTTGTCACTTCTTTCTTCATTGACACTGGGGTAAAGTCCTGAGAACGATTGGCCCCTGTAGCAGGAATAACTATAGTGAGTTCTCACAATAACTTTCCATGAACTCTGAGAAATTTGATGGCGGACTTCTCCAAGGCACTGAGCAGAGAGGGACTTAACTGCTCCAAAACTTCACTCCAGGCTGCTACCATAAATGGTTGGGCAGTTGACATCTATGCAGAACTCTCTATGACACCGATAGAAACCCACCCAGACCTGTGAGAGAAGCCTGCCATTCTATAGTGGCTCTCCTAACCTGTCCTAGAGCCTGGGGTTCACAGGCTGAAGATGTGGTTATTTCCTGCCCTCTCTTGTGATCTGGAGACGGTTTAGTCTTGGCCATTACCAATGCCTTACTTAAGTTCCGTGCCTCTTCGAATCTCCCCTGGTATCCTATCTTCACATTTCCACTTACAGGCTAGGATGCCCTCACATACCACCCCCTTCCTGGAAACTTCTACTCCAGCTGAGACCTATCTTCATGAATCCCATGACATGTTTGTGGCTAATACTGGTCCCTCTCCACAGCTAAATTCCAAACACCATGTAATATTCTTGAGCTATAGGCATTATCCTCTCCGTTCGTATGACCCAGAGTTGCTTAGGGTTGATTGGCCCTGTGTCAGAAGAGACAATAAAGGAATAGGGCAGGTGTGACTTTTTGGAGCAGCGGAACAAGAGAGAACAGGTCTGGGTCCTAGCATTCACATCTGGACGGACATTCACAGAACTTCAGGGGGCAAAATGGAGCCTTCCACATTACCCTGTGTTAGCATTTCCACACAAACCACAAATTTGACAAGAGGAACTCACCGAGATTCCAACGTGCAGCCCAAAATGACTTTGGTTGTTGCTGTTGTTTTGTGTTCAGGTTGATTGTTTTGTTTTGTCATGATTTAACTAAGCTTTGTCATGTCTAATATGAAAACAAAAAAACACGCCTCTTGTCTGCTCACCATGGGAGCCAATGTCCCATTTCTGTTGTAGAAAGATCGCTGCTGCTGCTGCGGAGTTTTAATGCTAGCTGCTGATGGCACATTTGCTGGATCTCTTTCCTCTGTTAAGGAAACAGGACTGGAACACAAAGTTTCATATTCTGGACAAGTTCCAAGTCCTTCCACCCTCCAGAAAGCCTCACAGTTTGAGTCCTGTCCTCCATTGTGAGAGGTCACAGAAATGTTCTACATTAATTATGGATGAGGATTCCCAGTGGGGTGAGCCAATAGCCAGACACAGAGACCCTGTCGCAGACCCCGACCCTCCAGGGAGCAGGGACCTGAGGGAGACACTTAGGACTGTCCTTGCTTTCTACCCAGTCACACACCCCACAGGGGATGAGAGTAAGGAAAGAGAAAGATCAAAGAGCAAAAGCTAAAGCCAAGGAGGAGGCAGAGAGTGGAGCAATGGATAAAAGAGAGGGGAGGGCAAAGGAGAATGAAGGAGCTGAGAAGCAGGGGGCAGGCGGGAGGGGACAGAGAAGCAGAGATGGGGACCTTAATGAGGTGGCTGGGCCTCTGTTTCATTTTCTCTCCTTGATATTTTACCGCCTTCCCAACTGAAGTGGGTGGGGCGGTGCTGGGGTGAGCTGGCTGCTGCTGTGCCACTACCTCTGGGTTCTGGTCTCCCCGGACCCTCACTGTGCCCTACACTGAAGTGTGGGGACCTGAAAGTATCCACTCTAGACAGCTCAGCTCTTCCAACAAAATCCATTTCCGTCAAATTATCACTAGTGGCAATGATAGGAAAATAAATGACTTCTTGAAGGGACTATTGTATTTAAATATTTCAAGCCTGTTGGTGTGATGTGTGTCAGCAAGAGAGAAACATATTGACTAGGAGCCACAGCTAATGCCGGCTTTTATAAATATCCTGGCAGATAAATAATGGCCCTCAATGGATCCAGTATGATGTACAGTTCTAAAGCAAGCAGGGTTTTTGCCAAGAGGCTCAAAGGAAACTGCCATTACAATAGCACAAGCTGAATAATGGGATTTTTCGTTTATCTTCTGTACCAGAGAAAGAAGCAGTAGAGAGCTCGGTGGGCACCAAAAAGAGAGCAGATTGGTTCTTCAGATTCCACAAAGGGTCCAAACCTCTGAGGCTTCCACTGAAGGCCTCCTGCATACCAAACAGCAGGTCCTATTTGTATTTGAATCTGTCCATCCAGCAGGCTGGCCAAGCTGAGGCACCCCAGGATTGCCTTGCCGCCACAGGGAGCTCACAGGAGAAAAAAAGTGCCAATCAGGATCAATCGCTCTCTGAGCAATGTAGCCTATCTAACCTTATATTCTATCAACTCTCCTTCCTCTCCTCCCTCCCCTCACTCTTCTGTCCCTTCATGTCACATGAGAACAGAAATCTGGTTAGGAAAAGTGAACACTCTCATTTTGCTTCCTACAAAGAAGAACCAATATTAACCGAAGAGAGGGATGAGGAAGAGGTTTAAATTGCTGAGTAGATTTTCCCCTGTGGATTCTGAGTGTTCTTCTCCATGGAACCTGGTATCCACAGACGGCTGAAGACTGCCAATAAACACTGACATGGCCACAATTCATCTTCAAAACACATTAGTGGCTGAGAGGTTGCAGAGTTCCAAACTTCCAAGCACCTGATTGGAAAGGAGACAGTTAACTTGGATTCTTCCAACCTACTCCGAGTTTAACATTGTCTTCTCCTAAGGCAGTTAAGACTCTGCTTTCAAGCAGATAAACAGAGTTGAAAATTAATTAAAACGTGGAACAGAAAATATGCTACCACATTTCATATGAGGATGAGGCGAGGGGAGGAAACGAACTATGTAGCTCAGCAGTAATTCAAAAGAAGTCATCTTAGCTGAAGTAGATTTATTAATAGGTTAACATGACATATAACTCTCAAAAATACAAGTTCAGAGGCAGCAATGTAGCTCAGTGGTAGAGGAAATACCAGATATATAAATACCTTGGAGATATATATATATCCTGTAGACCAGGCTGGCCTCGAACTCAGAAATCCGCCTGCCTCTGCCTCCCAAGTGCTGAGATTAAAGGCGTGAGCCAGGTATTGTGATTGCTAACCGCTAGGTTGGCGGTTCTATTTGGTTACTGGAATGTGGGACCACCAACTACAGGGGTTTATGGCTGAGAAAGAACTAGCGGCTCCAGGGGCAAGCGAGCCAGAGCTGGGAACACTACAATGGGGTGCTAGGGGGCAAGCTAGAGACAGAGCCGGTGGGACCATGCTACTCATGGCAAGCTGTTCTTTCCCACCATCATATCTCCAATTCTATCTTTTTTATAATGTTCAAACTGTTCTGTTTTCTTTCTCTTCCATCTGTCCACCACATACTTGCACATTGTAGTAGTTTCCATTGCAGACGACCATGTGGCTCGCAGGCCTCTGGGTGAACTCCTCTGAACATGTGGGGTGTGGGGGGGGGTGTGTGACAGCAAGCGGGCCTCATAAGTGTCTACAGTCTGTCCCTGTGGCATGGCAGTGGGTGGATCTATAGACATCTTCTCCTCCTGTACCTTGTGGCATAGAGGCAGGAGGGTCTCTGTGTGTCTACAGTCTGCGCCTGCCATGCAGCAGAGGGAAGGTTTCTGGGATTCTTACACACACCCCCAACCCCCACCAGCGCTTCATGGCTGTTCTCTCATATTTGTAAAGAAAGTGTCCTTAAATGGTCTCATGCTTCTCAGTTGCTCAGCTCCTTGGACACATTTTTTTTTAGAGGAAAAGAGAAAGGAAGGAAAAACACAGAACCAAATTCCTATTTTCGGGCTCTCTGGTCACCTGTCTGATTTGAGCGCCAGTCAGATTGCCTTTCAACTGCTAGTTGTTCACCATAATGACTGATCCTTGTCCCATCAGGCAGACAGACAAAATGTCCCCCATCTCCCATGAAACTATTCTTTCAAATTCTCACTCTTCATCTTACCACCATGAGGTTGTCATAGACCAGACGGAAATGTTAACTTCCAGCATCCCCCCACGCTCCCCCCCACACACACACACATGCGCACAGTTAGGGAGAAGAGCTTGTACTAAAGAGCATAAGGGGACCTGGGTTCTGATGTGAGTCCACAAGTAGCCTTTCCTGCTAGTTCCTCCAACTAAACAATACACACACACACACACACACACACACACACACACACACCACATGCACACACAGTGGCCATGTCTATGGTGTATAGCTGTAGACATGGCTCCCCTCTCTTGGAGGTGTTAGATGAGCAAACATAAGAGATTTTCACTTGGAAGGTGAACGGTATTTTGCAGTGTGCCATGTTCACTCAGATGCGTCCTCTTCCAAAGACAGTACCTCTGATCCTAGAGCCAGACACCATATACTCCTTGTTAACTGAGGTGCTCCTCCATCCAAAATTATAGATCCCTGTTCTTTATTGTCTGGCTACATTCCTGCAGACAGGCAGTTTCTGGAACATTCCATTGGATGACAAGTAAGGGGATATGATTTTCACTAACAATCGATAGTGAGGACACTATTTGCACACGCTAAACCACTCTTCTATGGAGTGGATTCCTGAGCCAGCCATGGGGCCTTTAGGCCCTTGAGATTCAGCAGTGAGCAATTTTCATGGCATCTCTGTTGTCATGTATCTCGCATGCTTGTTCGACAGAGGATAGAAAAGAAAAGAAAAACATTAAAAGAAGGTACTCTGTGGTGAGCACTTTAAGCACCTTTCTACCATGGTCCGAACTCTAAGGAGGGCCCAGCAGCAACATACACAGGAACAAAGCTCCTGCTCCCCACCCTGGCTACGCCACTTTTCAAAAGGTGACTTTAGGTGGGCTCCTATTTAATGAGTGCAAGGATGTAGTCTGCACCATGCCTGGCAAATGAAGTGACGTTGCTATCTGAAATTCCAAAAGGAAGTGGGATGAATGACCCTTTTTCATTTTTACTCTATTTTCGTTCACCTGGTGTAAGCCGAGAAGCCTAGAGAGCAGTAAGATTAAGAATGCATGACTTCCCCACGTCCATGACTCCTTTGCAATTTTTCTAGCCGACTTTGAGAAGATCACGTGGTTTTTTTTTTTTTTTTTTTTTTGGAAGGGGGGTTTCTTTGTTCCTTCATTTTCTCTGTCTTTATAGCTTCCAAGGCTTTTTATCTTTTCCTTCAAAATGTTTGAGGGCTTTGCTATCAGCCTCTGAAAACCTAACTCAGACCCCTTTGATTACCTTGAAAGTGGTTTCCTGTAGTCTCCTGGAGATTCTGCAGGTTATGACATTACCTTCTAACTTGGATTAACTGCCAACACGTCCTTTTCCCTGGGCTCCTAACTCTCAAAGGATGCCCAGGTGTTCTTAGACCTGGTCACCAGTTATATCTGCTCCTTTGTTCTTCTTCAGGACCCTGCTGTCGTTGGCAGCTGCCCCAGAAAGAGGCTGTTACTGCAGACCCTCTGTCCCACATCCTGTTTTGTTTCCTCCCGCTACTTATGGGTTTTCCAACCCAGAGTGAGCAATACCTGCTCTGAAAGCCATTTCCATGCCAGAAGGACAGCCTTGAAACTCCAGAGGGAAAGTGTTGAAGCAGGCAGTATTCACCCAAAGGAACTGGCAACTCTCCAAACTCCAGTCAAGCTGTCACTAGACAGAGGTAGCAAGGAGAATTGTCCCCATGTCTCTAGCCATCCACCAGTGCCAGATGAGAGGCATTTTAGCTTTGTGAACATAGACTACATCTTGATTTTCAGATGAAGCATTAAGTTTTCAATATTTTTTTTGTACCAGAGCTTTGGAACTATATGGAATCAGGCTAGGGAAATATTTTAGTCAGTAAAGTGCTTGCCACAAGGTATGAGGAGCTGAGGTCTATCCCCAGAATTCATGTGAAAATGGCAAGTATGGTGCTCCATGTCTATAATCCCAGAGACAGGAGGAATCCTGGGGCTTGCTGGCCAGCCAGCCTAACCTACTTGGCTATTTGATGAGCTCCACAACAGAGACAGATGCTGCCTCTAAAAACTACACACACATACACAAACACACACACGGATGAGAATTACCATTATATCCTGGACACACTGTTCAGCAAATCAGCAATACACATGGAGAGGATCTAGTTACCAGTTCATAAGAGAAGCTTCATTTTTTCCACCGCCGATCACCTAAGATTGTCACCACATATTATACTTTACACTGAGCAGATATTTAATTATTTATTGCCTGTGACTGCTCCAGAGCCTGGAGAGAAAAAAGGGATGATGAAGACTTGGGATCACTTTCAATGAGTTTATAATCAACAGCTACGTGTAAGACAGAATGGCATACCCCCAAAGGCGTAAAGAAGGGAACAAGTTTCTTAGATGGGCGTGGGATGATGCATTGAAGGAGCAGCATGGGGTGAGGGATGAGAGTGGAGAGCAATCAAAAGCAGACAAGCCAAGGTAGTCATTGTCATCTCTCATTGAGCTCCCACAGCTTCCTTTTATCTGCATCAAATTCCTACCAAACCCCAAAAGCATCATTCCTAGTCAAACCCAGCACTGTCCAGTCTCTGCGCATCTGTTTGTGCTTTGTCTTGTGCAGTATGACTGACTGTAAAGTCAATAGGGGGGCTCCCCAGGCTTTGTGATCTTGGTAGCCTAGCACATGAAGTAGGCAACATTTAAATGCCTCATAAGTGATGGAGTGTAGAAGAAACAACGTATCTGTGTCAGGAAGTAAAGATGGCATGTTTGGCACACAGAGATGATGGCAAACCTACTTGGCATTTTTGAAGAACATAAAGGGGGTGGAGGAGTGAAAAAACAGAACAACTAAATGAGAGCATACCATTGACATGTTTGAAGATGACCTCTCTGTGGCTGTGGTTGTCTATACAAGACCTTCACAAGATCAAGCTAACAAGACTAGGAAGCATTCCAGCATCCTATATTAATTACACTCAGTAGATTACAAAATTGAAGTGGCTGGGGAGTCTAGTGGTCAGAACTTACTTAAGAGCTGCCTCAGAAGACGTGTACTCCATCTCTCCCTCTTACACGAGTGGGCCCTGTCACTGCTTTGGTCAGTGAAATGAGCTGTATATGACAGATACTGTGCCAGTTTGCAAGCCAAGATCTTGCCAAACTGGCAGCTCCCACTGTCTGTCATTTGGAACACTCATTCCCAGAACCCATTGCCAGGCAATGGAAGCTCCAGCCACCCAGGAAGAGACTACTTGAAAACAAACCAAGAATCAAATCCAATGCTATATCCCAACTAACAGCGAGCACCAATTTGTTAATGAAGAGTTAAGTCATCTTAGGAAGCAAATCCTCCAGGCCCAAGGGCTCCACCTCAGCCTCCTACAACTAGACCAGAGACAAACAGTACTCCAATAACTCCAGCTAAATGGAAAGTCATGAGCAATTAAATGGACGTTGCCATTGCTAGCTGTTAAATAGTAAGATGGTTTATTAAAATTGTTTAAATAGGGCCAGAAAAATCACCATCATTCAGTAGCAAAGTACCTGCCTCAGGTGTTGAAGTTCCTAAGTTCAATCCTTGGTACCATAAGAAAGGCCCCTAAATATTGGAACTAAGTCCAATCTCAAAAATCTAAAATTGTTCTCAATTTTTCTATATCCTCAATGTTTCAACATGGCCAATTAACAAACAAGCTACCTACTACAGTTTGAATCTTAAAATATTCCTTAAAATCTATGTGCTAAAGGCTTGGCCTTTGTTTATCTCTAGATAGTAGAAACCTTTGGGGCCCAAGGCCCAATTAGAAAGAAGTCAGGTCGCTGAAGACATGACCTTGACAAGGGCTGTGGGACCTCAGTCTCTCTGTCTTCCTTAGGCTGTGCTTCCCAGATCCCATGAGCTGAGCAGATTCCTTTACCATTTGTTCCTGCTGTGACATCCTGTCTTAGACCAAAACCTCCCAAACCATGAGCCAAAATAAACCTTTATCTTTTTATGATGATTTGTCTGCATTACTTGCTGTAGCAGCAGAACAGCTGTACATTGTGTTCAAATTACATCCCACCAAAATCTCTGGGTGGGGATGAGGCAGAGTAGGCACTGAGCCTTGGCCTTGTGTTTCAACCAAAGGTGCTGGTCTGCCAAATGTTTTGATATCCTGAGTTGCCCTATGTATTCATTCAAAAAGGATTTTGCAGCTGAAAACTGAAAGGCATTGCTCTACAGTATTAAGCTTAGGAAACCTAAGTCTGTGTTTTCTGCAAGGAGGTCTGCTTACATTCACGAACCAGTGGAGCAACTGCTTTGATTGTTTTCACATTTCAGGCATAACATTTTCTTCCATCTCGCATAGGCTGGGCATTTTTGCCTCTGCCTGGGATGCCTGGTACAGCAAATGTAACTCCTGACGCTTTCAGAAGCTCCCTCTCTAAGCAACAAAGCAGTGACACCTGCTTGGAAAAATACCTCCCAGGGGTCAAGGATGACATTTCTGGGAAAGATCCCAGAATGGCACGTTGGAAATTAATAAGCGTACCGAGTAAATGGCTCCTGTGGAAGCCGTATCCTCTTGTTCATTCAGCAGAATTGTATTGTCAGCATAATGACCTACCTGTCTCCCTGGGCCACTACCACTGACTTCTGGAGCCATTTAACATTATTTCTTATAGGTCGACGCTTGCTTTAGACACTAAACTCCCATATATTCTCAGTCAGAGGTGATTTACAGATACATAGGTCAAAAATGCAAGTGTTTGGGCTTATCAATGACCTTGGTTGGTCCAAACTTCCTTATGAGTAGACATGACTTTCCTCCCATGACAGGTGCCTATGTGCCTCCTCAGTGGTGAGCACACAGCTCCAGCCTTGCTCCCTACCTCCATAAATGCCTCATCCTCACTTTATTCAAGCCCACAGCCTTAGAATCTTTATCGTTCAGCTTCAGGCTCCTACCTTCCTGAGTCACAGCATCTTCCTGCGTTTCAGATCTTTCTCCCTCACACTCTTGACTGTGCTTCACTTCCCTGAAGAAGCACCACCTGTCAGCTCTTGATGGCATACCTTGACGCTAGGAAGCCTCCAATCTGCCTGTACTTTTCAGATGTCACACAATCAAGAGTGGACAGTCTCTACCCCTTCAAGCAGGGTCAGACTTTCAGTGAACTGCCCAAATACAGCAAGTGTCATTCTGGGATATCATTTTGTTTCTGTTTTGGAGTTATTAGAATAAACACAGGCTGGGTACCTAAAACAACAGAAACTGCTATCTCATGGTTCTAGGACCAGAAGCTGGAAGCCTAAATCAAGAAAGCAACAGTATTCATTCCTTCTGAGGGTGATAAGTGTCCAGATGCTCTCCCTGGCTTTCAGGATTCAGTCTGTCATCTTCTTGTATAAGCATGTTCACTCTATGTGCCTGTTTCTGTCATTCTTATTCTTAGGCCTAATTGAATTAGTGCACACCCTTATAGCTTAGGTTTGGTTTAACTACCACTGAAAAGATCCTGTGTCCAAATGCAGTTATATACACTCTGAGGTGCACAGGTCAGGACTTGAGCATATGAACTAGAGAGGACACATTTAGCTCCTTACAGATGCTGTCCCTCCTCCAGTTCATTGCCAGGTCTCAGACACAAGTGTGTCACATAAGTTCCCAGTGCAAGGGCCTCCTTCTCATGAGAGACTGGGGGAATTCTGGGAGAAAACCAATGTAAAAAGAAATCTAACTAGCCAGTGGCAAGTGGAAAGAGCAGAGTGTCTGCATATCAACTCCATTAACTACACATTCTTATTTCTTAGGGGGAAAAAATGAAACCTCAGCTGAAACTGAAATAATTCATTTTTCTTGTATTTGATGAAGATGGATATTTTGTCTGCATGCTTGTATTCTGTGCACCGTGTGCATGTCTAGTGCCCATGACAGCCATAATAGGGTGTCAGATGCCCAGGGGGCTGGAATTACAAATGGTTGTGAGCCACTATGTGGGTGTTGAAAATCAAACCTAGGTCCTCTCCAAGAACAACCAATACCTTTAACTGGCTAAGACATCTCTCCAGACCTCTTTCTTGTTTGGGTTTCCGCATGAATCAATGCTGCTTCAGTATCTGCCTCATTCCCTTACCTAAAATAGTTAGCGGGTACAGTGACAACTCAGGAAGTACGGGGGGGGTTGGACATTCCAGGGCTCTGGTAATCAGCTACCTGTGTCATAAATAGATGTGTCTGGTGGAATCAGAAACTCCTGGCAAAACCAGAAGCAGGTAATATGGGCTCCAACTGATGTCACAGAGCAGATGACTACCTGAGCTCGTGGGATGCTTAAATACATCATAGAGACACTCAGAGTTAACAGTGGAAGTTTGAGGCACTAACATATTTATATGTGATAAACATAATAACTAGTAAATTGTGGCACTTTTAAAACATGGATTTGTGTCTAACTAGACAAGTAAGGTCACCATTAAAAAGAGGATTTCCACAATTCTAAAATTTTAAAAAAGAATGTTTCTGATTGATATCAATAATGGTTTCAATTTGGCTTCGTCTAAGTTATAAGTGTATACTTTTAGGGGTGTGGATGCATGTGCTTTTAAATATTTCCCTAGACTGTAAGTGCACATGTGTGGAGGTCAGAGGTCATCTTTAATGTCATTTTTCAGGAGATGTCCATCTTATGTTTTGAGACAGGATCTCTCATTGGCCTAGAGCTGACTCAGATAAGCTAACTAAATGAAACCCAGGGTTCCTTCTGTCTCTACCTCCTTAGCACTCAGCTTACAAGCACATACCACCATGCCTGACCTTGTCACGTGGGTTCTAGAGATCAATCTTACTCTTCATGCTTACATGGCAAGCACTCTACTAACTGAGACATCTCCCCAGCCCAGAAAGGTCATAATTTAATTAGCTCATGTCAGTACATTCCCTCCACTACCACCAAGTAAGGGGAGGCAGACTTCAGCCTCTTTGAACAATTGCAGGTTGTCATTTTCATTTCGGCAATGGAATTGAGTGTTTGCAGTGCCACAAAGAGAAGCTCTGTTTCACTCACCTGGGCTATTATGACTTCATTGAGGAAGAGCGATCAAAGCCAGAGCCTCTTTGGTTAGCTTTGTCTGTACAAATGAAATTCCCAGAAGAGGAGGTACATGAGCAGCAAGAGACAGCCAGAGAACCAAACAGCTGCCAGGCTAAACTGCATCAAATCCTATAGTCTCATTGAGTCCCATTGACTCCTAATTGTGCTCCATAGTAAAAGCCTGAGCTCCTTGCAATGAATCTGTCAACCAAGGTGGAAGGTTTTTGATAACCTTATTTTCATTGTTGGAAAGAATATGAGAAAACCAAGAGGAGAGGGATAACAACAGAAATCCAGAGGCTAAATTACAAGTTCATAAACCCTTGAAACAGTATTAGCGTACCCTCATTCCTACTGAGCAACTGCATTCTATCTATGAGATTCCTATCCGGCCTAGGTGGGATACCACACTCTATGCTTCACTGCCTTCTGGAGAGTTGTTATTTAATAGTTGACATATTCCACCAGCTGTGACAACTGTTCCCCACAGAGGTTTCATATTAGCTTAATTTTCAAAGCTTTGCAAAAATTCTCTAGTTTAACAAAAGTGATACACAGAGGTGGGGAGCTTCATCAAGGTTGTTCTTAATAGAGATGTGATTCCCTCATGATGCTTGCTCTGTGTGGACAGCCAAGTACCTGGGTATGATAGGCACTCAGCAAGCAGTACTGCCTTTCACATCCACCATGACCACAGCTGTTCCCTTATAGCCAGCCAAGGCACCAATTTTCCAATGATATCCTTAACTATACCTGAGAGCCTGCATTTTCAGAACCAAGATCAAGGCTATAGGGAGACCCTTCTGTCTTGCTACTATATGAATAAACACCCAGCTGAATTCTAAGCCATGGTTGCCCAGAAGTTATACAGGGCTCAGAATATCAGGAGCTGGTCTGGTGAGATGGGTCAGTAGGTAAAGGACCCTGCCACCAAGCCTGAAGACCAAAGTTCAATTCCCAAGACTCACATGGTTGAAGAATTGAACCAACTCCCACAAGTTGTCCTTGCTACAATTTATATATCTATGTTCATGCCCATGGGAAATATATTTCTTTTTATTTTTAAAGAATAGTTAGGGGTTTCTTTATTTGACTGTTTTGTATTGTGTTTTGTTTTTGAGACAAGGTCCCAATTTGTAGCCCTAGATGACCTGGAACTCACTAACTAGACCAATCTGGTCTCAGACTCATGGAGATCTGCCTGCCTCTGCATCCTGCACCAGCATACCTAGCAAGAATAGTGGTACTTTAAGAAGAAGAGGAGGAAGAGGAAGAGGAGAAGGAGGAGAAGGAGGAAGAAAAGGAAGAGGAGGAAGAAAAGGAGGAGGA
>JADRCH010000160.1:1143236-1159985 GCA_019843965.1 Rhynchomys soricoides
AGAAGAAGAAGAAGAAGAAGAAGAAGAAGAAGAAGAAGAAGAGCTTATACGAAAAGAATGAAATATATTTGCTTGAGAAAGACTGGAAGCCAGTGTACGAGGCTACACAAGGCTGAAATGGGAGGAGAAGCCAGCCCAAGTCTTTAGTGCTCTTGTTTGCCCCAGTGTTTTAGAGGGGAGACTTCTCCCTCAGCCTCCCCCATGTTGGAGGGACAGCTCGTGTTGAGACAACCCTTTCTGTAAACCTTTCCAACCCAGGCTGTAGTAATACCCTTGCCTTGTCTCTTGAGGCTGAGAGAAGCACCCTAGGTACATCACCATAGAGCCATGTTCCCCCACACCTCACCACATTTCTATAATCTGCCTCATTTTAAAACCATCCCCACATTGTCAGGTGACAAGGAAGAGGTGCAGTTCAAGACCTCATGTTGAGCCTACAAGGGTGATGCAGCCTCCTGGGTCAGACTTAGTTGCATGAGATGGAAGCTTCTATGCACACCTTTGGACACCTGTATCCACTCATCCTTTCAGTGATTTTATTAGTTGACTTCAGTAGACTGACTGTGTTCCAGGACCCTGGCAAGTCCATGGAATTAGCTGTGCTACCCATCCCCTCCTTTTTTGAAAGCCCGGTCCCTTGGCTGGCTATCTATTGCACCTTTAACTCAAAAATGTCTAAGATGAAACTGGCAAGGTATCTTGGCAAAAGTGATTGGCAGTGTGGGTTGGCTAATCTTGGTTGTTGACTACATTTGGAACTAAATCCTGAGTAGCTGGGCATACCTGTGAGGGATTTCTATTATTATTTCAAATGGAAGACCTACCCTAAATCTGGGCCACATCTTTTGATGGCAGACTACACCCATTAAAAAAATATGGAAGGAGGAAGTTTTTGCTTTTTGCCTGCTTGCCCTCTCTCTTGCTGGTAAGTTTATCTACTCTGTCGATGAAGCTTTCCTTCACTGGTGTTAGAACCTACTTTGTCAAGATTAGCATCCTTCTAGGCCCTCCCTTGGATTCCAGCACCAGACTGAGACTACTGGGACACTTGGTCTCATGGACTATAACAAGAGACAGCCATTGATAAACTACCCAGGCCACAGCCTGTAAATCCCTCTGATATATCACCTTTTAATACACAATTCTGTCTGTTCTGTTGCTTTAGAAAACCTGACGAATACACCATACAACCTCAGTTGAAATCTTGATAAAGTAGATTCTAGCACCAGTGAAGGAATGCCTCAGGGACTATAAAGGGAAAAGGAGAAAACCAACTCCAGAGCTTGATCCTCTGACCTCCGTTTGAGCAATGTGGCATGCACATTACCCCCCACACATACACACACACACACAACATTGATAATAGCTTTAAAAAGGAGGAAATTCTGCAATGCCTTCTGCATAGATCAGGAGGTCCAGTGCTCCTTCTTGTATAGCCTTACCAAGCACATGTATGTTTCCATCTCTTCACTCATGACTTTCTCCTGCAGAGTTGGTCCACTCACTGTCTTCTAGGATGTACAGAGAGTGAATGGGGGTTCTGTCATCTTAATTATGAAGCAGCCTGCTCTTATAAAAGCTGCCTGTGGCTGTTTCTGCATTCTGGGTATTACAGGAGAATTTATCTTCAGGGGAGAATTGTTTTTACTCTCTCTTTTTTTTTAATTTGAGAAAACACTGTAGTGTACTTTTTAATCTGCAAAGAAAATGCCCAAAGCCTGATATAAAAAATAAAGATAGAACAATGTGAAGCCAGTGTTAACATCAAGCCCTTGGGTGGCCCAAAGCACCCCTAGAGAGACAGCCTCGCCATCTTACTTAAAAAGTCTTCTTTGTTCTTCCCCAGGGATGCAGGAGCCTGAGGCTGCAGACAAAGCCACAGATGAAGGGTAAGGATGAAAGAGAATGTACCCCAGCCATAAGATGGTCACTGGCCAAGATTGGGACAGCAATAGCCAACATTCACTTGAGCCCAGCGATCTCTCACAGTTGCTTCTAAAATGTTACTATGACCTGTCTGTTTACCTCCACCCCTGCCCTGCCTCACAAGAGCAGCTATGGACACTGAAAAAGAAAGGTATGTTATGCTTTGGGGTGAATCAGACCACAAGGAGCCAGAGCACACACATAGAGAAGAGGTGAGGACAGAGTTCAGGCCAGAACAGTGGCAACAGAAGGTGGCACTGGGAGGGCAGGTCCATGCTCCCAGGGTCCTTAGAAAACTGGAATTTCCTGTCATTCACTGCACAGAAACATGCATCGATTTATTTGTTCAGTGAAAACCTTACCCTGGAAAATGGGGCATTGCGTGGATCTCAGTGGCTCCAGGGATCAAACTCAGGCAGTGTTCTATCCCTAAAGACACACCACTGTCCCTAAAGACTTTTTATATCTTTGGGTTACATTTATCAGTTTAGCAATTAGTACCATTCTGGGCACTTTGAACATGCTCCTAAAATGTTTGGCAAGAGACTGGTTGAATGATTAAGCAAAGGGATGAAGTAAAGGAATCGGTTTTTGTTTCAATGTGGTCTTGAGGGCCATTCTCTTCCTAGCAAGTTGCGTCTGGTCATGTTGTGTTTTTCTTATACTTACTTTTTTACAAAGCCTTCAGAAGCTGGAGAAGATGCTAACCATAGAGAGAACACCTCCTACCCTTAGTCCTGAGAGCATGGTGCTGACCTTGGTAAAAAACAGGAGGGGGGAGGGAGGGTGAGCTGGTTGGCTAATTAGCATAAGAAATCTTAGACCTCATATGGGTCCCACATATGAGCCTCCAAGCTGCCTTGAGTCACACCCATGACCACAGCAGGACATTAGGCTAGGAGGATACCTTCCCACTTGCTCCTGATTTTCTCTCTGTCGGCAGGCTGGATGTTCCAAAGAGACTGAACATCAACAAGCAACTCTGCAGGGAGTAGTCAGGAGACTCCTCCATGACAGGGAGGCTCTGGGCTTCCTCAGAAGTCAGAAAGAAAGCAGCAGGCCTTAAAAGCTTCTAGGCCAGAGGCCATCCAGAGCCCAAGGACAGGAGCCTTCCATTTCTGAGTGCTCATTCAGCACAAAGCTGTTGCTCCTCAGAGGCTCCTCTCTCACAAAGAAACCCAAAAACTTTCACATTGCTGCTTTGACCCCTGTAGGCTTCCTTCTTCCTTGGCTCACTTTTTTTTTTTTTTTTTGGATTCTTTTTTTTTTTTTTTAATTTTTCCCCCTTTCCATACCCCCCCTTTGGAACCTCCCTCTCCCCTCCTTCCCCCCCCCCCACGCAGAAGAGGGTCTTGGCTCACTTTGTTCTTCAGAAGTCATTGGATTTTGTCCTAATGTAAGACTCTAGGGAGTCTTAACTTACTGAGGACCCTCCGAATGGACACATGGAGTCGGGGATTGATGCAAAATGTAAGAGAAATTTATTGATTCAGCATGCTGAGTTCGCTCTGCATACCAAGACGGGAGAGCAACCCCCAGAACCCAGTCAGGGACCTTATATAGGATTTTAAAGCAGCCGCGATTAGGCACAATGTGATTGGCAGAACAGTGTAACTTTTAAACTGATTGGTCTTTAGGGAATGAGGTAGCAGGGGCTTAATCAGCCTCTCTCTTCTAGCCTACATGCTCTCTAACCTGTTTCTTCCAGGAGGGGAGGGGTGCCTATGTGCTCGGAGGGGGGAGGGGACCCTGGTGGAATATCTCAAAGTTTCTGAGCTGACTCTTCACTATGAAGCACAGAAGTTTCCCCCTTCTCCACAGTGTCTGAGAAAGTGAGGTCACAGGAAATCCCAACGTGCACAGAGATGCCCAGGTATGCCCCACACTAAAAATAAAGGCCACTGACTTCACCACAGTGTGCCAGGGGCCTGCGTGCTGATGCGTGTCTGAGTTGCCAGTGAGCAGGCCTGCAGGCATGTTGAAGGAGGCAGGCAATGGAGCACTCCTGGGAATTCTCAGCTCTGTTGTTTACTATTTTAAGTGCTTCTGCAAAAAAAAGATGAGGCAGAAAGGTTGTGGCTGTGCACTGCCCACGATTGCTCCTGGTGCAAAGACTTGACAGGAAAAAGGAAAATTACAGAATTAATGATGAAACAGGAGAGAGATCAAAAGGGAGACAGAACAATCTGGGATTGAGAATAAATGTGTTTACACTCTCCATCCACCAGGCTGCAGAAGACAAGGGGCACAAGACACAGGAGAGACTCCAAGGTGAGCACATTGGAGTGCTTTAATCATGGGGGACAAAGGCAACAAAGCACCAGTGAGCACAGTCAGCAAGAGGTTCCCTCTTGGTTAAGAAATTTTATTTAGACTCTTGTGTTATTCAAATGAGCACTCTTGTCTCTGGGTACACAAAAGAAAAAAGCTGACTTTCTAATACATTTGGAACTGCTCATCGGCTTTCCAAGATATAAACATGAAAATATCAGGTCCTGGGTTGGGGATGTAGTTCAGAGTCTAGCATGTGTGAATCTCTGGGTTAGAACCCTAATACTGCATGTGTATAATCCAGGTGTGATAGCACATATCTGAAGTCCCAGCACTTAAGAGGTGGAGACAGGAGAACCAGAAGTTCAAGGCCAGCCTGAGCTATAAAGTAAATCCCACCTCAGATAAATAGCAATAACCACATAAGTTGATGGTCCAGATTCTACCCTGGAATTCACAACAAGGTGGAACGAGATAACAGATTCCACAAAATTGCCTTCTGACCTCCCCGTGCACTCTGTGGCGGGCATGAACTCACACACACACACACACACACACATCACATCACATCACATCACATCACATGCACACGGCAATAATAATTAATATTTTTAAAGTGACTTTGAATTTACATTATTCTTAACCCTTTATTTATACATGTTGGCAAAAGTGACTATGGTGTTTGTGCTTATGGTCTTATTTATGGTCATGACCAGAACACAGCATTCTGGGCCTATTACAACCTTCCTGAAAGTTCCCAGAGCATAAAGCCCACAGTTGAAAAGCCACTAGGCTGAAACAATGAGTCTCCTGCTTTTGTATATGAATTTCCATTACAAAAAGTTAAAGCTGGGTTGGAAGTGCAGCAGAGTTGGTAGAGAGCTAGCCTTGCATTGCACGGCCCTCGGTTCCTTCCACAACACCAGGTGTTCTGGGACCCTTGCCTGTTATCTCAGCACAAGAGACACAGAGGATCAGAAGTTCAAGGCCATGTTCATCTGTGTAGTACCTTCAAGGCCATCGTCGGATACATGGAGACATGGCTCAATGTGCCAGAGCTCTGAGGTCAAATGCCCAAGCCCCACTTAAAATCGGGAGAAGCTACATGCTCCTGTAACCCCAGAACTGTGGCAGGGTTAGGGATCATGTGAGCCCCACTGACCGGCTAACTTAGTTTCAGTGAGAGAACCTATTCCAAGGGAACAAGGGAAGTGATCGAATAGGGCATCCAATGTCCTCCTCTGGCCTGGGAACATGTGCTGGCCTATGCATCTGCACACATACATGAGCATATACCACACATACCAAATGCACACATCACATGTCACACGTCTGTGTGTATGTGTGTACGTGTGTGTGTATAAGATAAAAATGAGTAAGAATGGTAAATTTTAAAGAGAGATTACAAATTAGGGAAACAGTTAACATCTAAATGCTAACAGAACATTACTAATCAACTAAACATCATTAACAAGTAAGGTCAATATTTAGATTTATACTCTTTATTTTTGAGTAAAGAAAAATAAGACACTAATCTAAAGCATTAAAGGAAAACAAAGTAGGTTTTCTTTTTAAGAATTGTTGCTATTGTGGCATAACCTTCAAGAGCAACACTGCCTAATTTCTGTTGCTAATAATACCTGCCAAACACAGACTCAGTGCTGTTGGGGGAAGCATACGTGTGCCAAAACAACCAGTCACTTACAACCAGTCAAATGAAAAGTCTTGAGGATCATGTTGCTTTCACAGAAGGGAAATTCCCACTAGGTAGATAGGTCAGCCAGTAAAACACTTGCCAAGAACACTTGAAGACATACTGTGATTCCCCAGGAGGCACAGAAAATGCTAGATGCTGGACAGTGAGATGCTTAACAGGTTCCTGTGCTTGATGCCAAAACAGATGACCTAAGTTAAATACCCAGGACCCACATGTACGAAGAGAACCAGCTCCTTCAAGTTATCATACACACACACACACACACACCATGGCAAGAGTGAGTACACACACACACAAACACCATGGCATGAGTAAGTGTACACACACACACACATAAACACACCATGGCGTGAGTGAGTGCACACACACACACACCATGGCACGGCAAGAGTGAGTACACATACACATACACACTATGGCATGAGTGAATGCACACATACACATATATACACACACACATAAACACACACACCACAAATACCATGGCATGAGTAAGTAGACACACGTACACACACACACACCATGGCATGAGTGAATGCACACATACACATATATATACACACACATAAACACACACACCACAAATACCATGGCATGAGTAAGTAGACACACGTACACACACACACACAACATGGCATGAGTGAATGCACACATACACATATACACACACACACATAAACACACATATACATACACACACCATGATATGAGTGAGTACACAGAGAGAGAGAGAGATACCATGGCAAGAGTGGGTACACACACACACACACACACACACAGATAGCATGGCAAAAGTGGGTACACACACATACATATACACACACTATTCATCATGATGTACTTAAAACCTCAGAAAAAACAATTCTGAATAAAGATCCATTTCCTATGGCTGAATCTCCTGGAATTTTATAACAAAATCCAATGCCCAGCAATGGCTAACTCAAGTCTTTTCTGCTAAATCTGAACCAAAAAAAAAAAAAAAAAGGTTATCTTTATGAGATTACCCCAGGTCATGGTTTGATACAAAATCAAGCTAGGGATGTGAAAGTGCCACCTCCACAAGTGCAAAGTGCCACCTCTGCTCTGTAGAGACCCTGTGAGCATCTGCCTTCATGATTGGTTGCATTGTGTTTCAACTGATATAGCCGTGAAGGAGGCATCATTGGATTTCTCACCAGGGACCTGTTTACATTTGTACTGTCAGTTCTAATAGGTCTTCATTGGATTAAATTCTTCTCCCCTCATTAGGGTTGTGATTGCCTGTCCTTGAGTGTGAGGTGTTTCAGTTCCCACAGGGTGGACCCTTCTTCATATTATACACTGCCAGGCAAGAATCAAGAATAAGACTCAGTGAAATGTGGGCATAATCCAGAAATGGTGGTTTATATACTGTTATGGTTTATTTGTGAAATGTCCCAAATAGGTTCCCCGAAAGCAGCACTGTTTGAGAAGTTTATGGAACCTTTAGCAAGTGGAGTCTCGCTGAAGGAGGTCGTCACTGGAGGTAGACCTTGAGGTTTAATAGCCTGTCCGGCTTCCTGTTCACTCTCTGACTGCTGATACAATGTGACAAACTGGTCACACACCTTCCTGGAGCCTACCACTCTGAAACACTGAATCAAAGTAAATGTTTTCTCCCCAGGGTTGCTCAGGGTGGAAATACCATTCAAAAACTACAGTAGCTCACCATTCTGTCATTGGCAGGTTCCAACAACCATGTTGACCCACAGTATGGAGATATGGCCCGCCCACAAACTGCACCTGCAATACCAGAAAACATGCAAGAGGGCCAGAGCTTACAAACCTGGACAGCGATATCACCTGAGTTGAAGTAAGAATTATTACTACAAACATAGCAGAAGACACAGAAAACACATGGACATTGTGGAGGGCAGATGAGAAGAGAAAGCCGTCAGAAGGATTGTCACGTACACAGCACAATTCTGCTGAGCACATTTTATGCCTTGTCTCATTTAATAATTACAGCTCTGTGAGGGGCAATGTTTGTAGCTACATCCCATGTGGAAGAAACTGCAGTTTGCACAGGAATCCCCCTATTCACACTCCCAGGTGAGTAGGCCTCTGTCTGGTGGCTTATGCTTTAATTCCTCCCTGTGGCTCCTACGATAGGCTCCTGCTTAGGAAGGATAGAACCCACAAGAAGATTCCAGCACAGAGAAACTCAAATAGACCTCCCAAGTCAACCAACTCTCAGGCATATTCATATTTTGGAATTGTCTCTTTCTTCAATAATTATGTAAAGAAAAGAAAGTTTTACTACCTAACTCATGGCAAGACACGAACACACTGAAACCCCTTAACCTTGAATTTCCAACCAAGTAGATAAAACATATTAATCCATAAATGTGTTTGGGGGAAGTTTTAACTAGCAGACCCTGGTCTACCTGATCGCTTAGCCTGAACCTTAACATGTTAACATTTTTATACCTCTCCCTCTTGCCTGCGATTTTATAGCCTGGGCTTCTTATTACCGTCCCTTAAGACTCTGAATCAGTGCTCTGGCCCTGAGGACTGTGTTCTTAAGTAGGTTCTAAAGTCCATCAAAGTGAGAATCTCTGTGATGGTTCGTTCTGGTTGTCAACCTGATGTCAGCTAAAGCATGCCTTTGAGGATGTTTCCAGAAAATATTAACTGAAGGGGGCACACCTGTTCTCAATGTAGGCACCTCCCAGCAGGCAGCCAAGGATGGCCGACGGCCATCACTGGACTACTCAAACCTTACACCATAAGCCAATCTAATACATCTACTTTAATAACATACCTACATTCTTTTAGTTCCGTTCCTCTAGAGAACGCTGCCTAATACGGTCCCTGACATGAATAACAAGCTTGGCAATTAGATGTCAATCCGTCATGATCTCTCTGTCTCCAGAGAAAATGGGAAGAGATTGCCTTGGGGCGGGAGGCCAGGAGAGAGGCTGGGATACAAAGAGAAACACCTTGTTGCTATGTAATTTTTCTCCAAGAAACTTGAAGGTGATTGTACTAATGAGTCTAAAACATTCCTCCGGTTACTGACAAACACTTAGCCTAATGAAAGAAACATGTGAATATAGGATTTTCTTGTTTGCTTGCTGATATGTTTTATTTATAGAATTGAAGCACAACACAAAGCAGGAAAGAGGTTTGTCTTAAGAACCACTTCTGTCTGGTCATCTATTTCAATGACTTGTTTTCAACCTTCATGAAATCAAAGTAGAATCGGATTCCCTCTCCTTTCTTGTTCCCAGTCTCTCTCATCCCTCATCCATGGCATCCCAGCCTTCCCGGACAACCTATCTGTGCACTGTCTCTAGATGCATTCTTCTGGATTTTTCCCGTCCCTTACATCCCAGGAAGCCTTCTGTTCTAACTATCCTTTTCCTGCCACTCACAGGCTCACGGTTTGGTACCCAAGCTGTTTTCTGCTCACTGGCGTCTAGCCCCAGATTCCACTATGCCACAGGAGTTAGCTCTGTGTCAGGCAGTAAATGGGCTCTTTACAAACCTAGCTTAACTTAAAGACGCATCCCTGTGAGCTGCATTCCTGCAGACAGACAGTTTCCAAGGCCTTAGCAAACAGGCTGTTTGTACTCGCTTCTACAACAGCAGATTGGTTGGTGTTTCTGTCACTCTGGGTGCTCACTGGAACGGCTGAAATTAACTAGCACGGTAAACTGCAGGTTCCAGAGAGAGATTTTTACAGACTTGAGGTTTCTGTGGCTGTTTTTGCCTCTTGTTTGTGAAATTTTGGCAACCAGGATCTGCAGAGCACAGGGCCAAGGGTATGTGTGATGGTGACAGCTGAAGAGTTTGTTGGCGTGAGGGAGGGTTGAGCATAGGAAAGTGAGGGATGGGTAGTTATCATTCCGACCCTCAGTTCGAATGGGGAGGAATATGGTAGCTAGGTTTTTCATCCTAATTCCTGTTGTATTTCATGTCCTATACCTGCTGTGTGTGTGTGCGCGCGCACGCACACATGTGTGGGTATTCATGTGAGTGTGTGCATGTGAGTGTGCATGTGTGCGTGTATGTGTGTGTGCATGTGCGCATGTGTGTGCATGTGTGAGTGTGCATGTGTGCTTGTATGTGTGTGTGCATGTGTGTGCATGTGCGTGTGTATGTGGATGTGTGCGTGCATGTAAGTGTGTGCATGTGAGTGTGGATGTGGATGTGTGCATGGATGTGTGTGTGCGTGTAACTGTGTGTGTGCATGTCTGCATATGTGTGCATGTGCATGTGGATGTGGATGTGTGCGTGCGTGTTAAGTGTATGTGCATGTGAGTGTGGATGTGTGAGTGGATGTGTGTGTGCGTGTAAGTGTGTGCACGTCTGCATGTGTGTGTGTGAGTGCTTACACACACACATCTGTGGGTGTTGAGACAAAAGAGATTTTAGAGACAGAATCTCTCATTGACTTGCCAAGTAGAATGGATGCCTAATCAGGAAGCCACTCTACCTTCCAGCGTCAGGGTTACAAGCCTGTGCTGCTGTCACCCACTTTCTCCTTCTCCTGGGTTCTGGGAATCAAACATGTGTACTTAACAAATTAACTATGTTCCCAACACGTATTTTCATTATGTTATTTTTCTTGTGTGTAGATTAGGGCATAATTTGTTTTATAAGGTCTTTTTACATTTTTCAAGAGCTTGTTGTCAAAGGCAAACTCTCACCTTGTCTGGTCTGTGCACCAAGTCTCCAAACAACTATGAAACACTATGCCAAAGACAGCCAGGCGGTATGGCACTAAGTCAGTGGCAATATCACAGCAGATGACCCAATACTTCACTAAGATAACTGGTCTACCTGACACTGCATTTAGGGAGAGTGTGCCTTTCACTAGGATTACAGTCCATTTAGCAACCAAGGAGATAAGGACTCATAAATGAACATGGGAAACTCCATTTTCCTGTCCTTTTTGTAAGGTGAAGCATAACTAAGATGTATCTTTGGTATGGGGTGGGGGTGGTAGTGAAAAACAAGAGGGCGTGTTAGAAAAAAATCAAGCACTAGCAAGATTGGGGGGGTCCTTCATACAATAGTACAACAATCAAGCAGAGAGAGAAAGAGAGAGAGAGAGAGAGAGAGAGAGAATCAACATCTCCTGTGGACATTATATGGTTACAGCCCAGTCTTTCACTGCCCAATAGAGTATCCATGGGCCATAGATAACGGTTGAACTTCACATTAATTCTAATTAAAAATTCAGTTCCTTAATTGCACTGGCCATGGTTCAGGTGCTAATGGCCACATTTGGTCACTGCCCACCATGTTGGACGCAGCAGATGATAACATCTCAATCATCATAGGAGGATCTGCTACACTTCCCAATTCTAATGCATCCTAGTCTAATGAGACTCCCTGACCTGTAGCTTCAATGGGGAGCCTTTCTCAAGGCAAAGGAGAAAGCCTTAAAAAGCTGTGTGTTAGAGAAAGAGAATCCACATGACCCAAGAGATGCAGCCAGGCAGCCCAACCACAGCTTCCAACAGGAGCACTGAGACTCTGCCCAGGAACCTTCTCAGAGTGCAGAGATGCCAGAGATTGGAGCGTCTCCTGCCAAAATTGACAGCTCCTTTCCCACGACCTGAGGGTTCACGGGAGAGTTACAAGGAGCAGAGCCCATTCCTCATACAAATTAAAATGCAGAAATAGGGTAGTCCTAGCACCCAGGGCCTGGGAAGCCAAGACTGCCAACATGATTACATAATTGAACTGCCTCACCTTGCCCAGTCAAGTTCGATTCCAAGGAGGGTAATTAATCTTCCTGTTGCCTGTTATTCCCTGCCCTGCTCATGCTTCTGCCCCTGCTCAAAGTCAAGTTTCCCAACTAGAAGAGAAGAAAAGGGGGAGGAGGAGAAGCCAGGTAGTAAAACCGACTTGCAGAGGGGAAACTTTAATCCGGTCTTTGTGAAATCCCGGCACAAGGGCAGGATTAACTCTGTACTTGTGTGGAAATACGTATGCAAATATCAGAGAAACACAATTAACTGTTTTGTCCCAAGAAACTCTCCATCACCATGACTCTGCAAACCCAGAAAGAAAACAAACGATGTTGAAGACCATGAAGAAAGGTGGGTTCACATTCCAGCCTCCTGTAGTCATTAGTCACTAGTCCAAAGCAAATCCAAGGTGGGCGAAGGGCGTGGCGATCGACCCTGGCGTGAGGGTTGAAATGGGGTTCATCCACTCCACAAATATTTACCATGCACCTTCAACACCAGGTAATCGCTGTCTAGGAGCCTGGGATCTACCTGGGCAAGGGACTTCACCCCTGAACTGGTGGGGCTTGAGTTTCTAGGGTCAAAGGCTGGATTTGGTTTCCGTGTGACTTAGGGGTCCACTTCAAAGATGCAAATACTCCCAGTACAGCGATGGTTTGCCTCCTCTGAAAGCATATCCGTAACTACAATCCCTAGGAAAGGGCTAGAACCATGAAAATTAAGAACTTAGTTTTGTACAAAAAGAAAAAGAGTAAAGTAACTTTCTAGCCAAGCTCAGTCCTCTTCCACTGAACTCCACAAAATGACGGGCCACACCAAGGGACTGCCCACTGAAGGTCTGGGCTCTGCCTCTAAGGAAACAGTGTGGGCAAGCAGGTCCTTGGCAGGAGAGAGCTGAGAAAGGCAAGACACAAAAGCGGAAGGTATAATAAAAATAATCTCACTGCGTACCCACCACCACCCCTAAGCATGTATTTATGAACTGACGTGATACGGCCCAGAAAGTCTTAATACTACAATATTAAATTCCGTACACGAGAGAAGCGAAGACGCACATTATAACAAAGACAGTTGGGTTCTGTGTTGTTGGTTTTCTGGTGCTTGCTAATGTTCTGGTTTTTAGCTTTGCTCTCGTAGATGTTATGTTCCTTTAAAGGGCTGCCGTCCTGCCAGACCTTTTTTTCAACCAAAGTGCAATGCTGCCCCCTGGTGGCTGAATGCCATGAGCGCACACGCAGAAACCCAGCCTTCTTAAAGCTGACTGACTCTCTACCCGGATTTCATTTTGCCATTTTTCCATCTTCCAAAGTGCAACTTTTTCATCTTGAAAGATTCACCGCTCGGGGGTATTTTCTGGCTTACACGCTAATCAACACGTTATTTTCTTCTATAACAGGAACTGTGCGCTGGTTACTTAACGAGGGGGGTGGTGGCTATGTGGTGGCTTTCTCCACTTTTTGCTTTATGAATTAAGTGATCTCCTCAGAGAAGCTCAGAAATCAGGCCCATCCCATGTAACCTTTAGAATCCTGACTGGAATTCTCACTGGGGAGGCGTTCACTGAGAGCGCCAGCTCAAGGAGATCAATGCCTGACAGACATCCCACTCCTAGACAAATGTATTTGATTTCAGTTCAACCTTCGATTCTCATACGGGGAATAAACTGAAACCAAAACCTCTGAAAATAGCGATGCAGGTGAAACAGCTGTGGAAAGACTCCTTCCTGGGATTGCGTGAAAACAACCCTCCCAGTTTAGGGAAAAGCACACTGCACGGAAACACTGTGTGGGACAAGTGGGACAGGGCAGCTCGCTTCACCAAGATCTGGGTCCAGCCACCAACCTGTCCCTGTATTAGCAACCTGAGAACTTGTGGAAATGCAAAGAAGGGGGTCATCCAGAGCTACTGAATGCTAATAATGAGTATAGGACTTAGCAGTCTGCACTTTTGACAAGGTACCCCCATGATTTACCACACCCAAAACTTTGAAAACCACTAAGTAATATTTAGTAAGAGTCTTAATCTCCATTAAGAAGATACTGTTATTCTGAGATTTTTTGAATATCACAAGACTACAGAATAACCACAAACACACACACACACACAGAGAGACAGACAGACAGAGACAGAGACAGAGACAGAGAGAGAGAGCATTACTTTCCTTTGATTTCTATCAAATTAAAAAGATATTGCCTAGCAACCCAAGAGTCTAACCAGTAAAGACTAATAACCACCAACAAAAGTCATGATCATCACTTGGTAATTGCTGATGATAATTTCTAATGGAATTTGCAACCCAAATGATAATACTTTTGAAAGTCTTTAAGTACAAAATACAAACCAACTCATTCTGTGGTAGCATTGCGCTGGATCTGAGGACAGGAGGGCCTGCAGATATCGGCAGAGCATTTTTTCCTTGTAAGAAAAGGACCTAACCATAGAGGACTGAGAAATAAGAAAGGGGGGGGGGGGAGCAAGAAGGGAAAGGGGAGGGGGATGAAAGGAGACAAGGGGACCAGAAAAGAGAAGAGAGGAAGGAGAAGAGAAACTCTGACAGACTGATACTCCCCAATTTATTGCTCCCTGTCTTAGCTATGCCTCCTGCTCCTTTCCTTTCTTGGGCAGCCATTGTCTGCCTGTACCTTTTGTTTACAGCCACTTGTAACTGGGTCCTGTTCCAAGCCATGGTGAATATGGTGTATCCTCAGGTCTTGCCAAGCCCAGCTGCAATGCCAGCGCGGGTGACTGTTCCTACACGGGGCTAGCATGGTTAAACTGTGCCAGGTCCAGCAAGTTGTAGTTCCTTCATGGCCTGACTGAGCTATAGGGAGTGTGAGCACAGAATGGAAGGTCCATTTCTGTGTGCTACCCATTAACTCTGCCAGTGCTCACCAGCAGGATGTGCAAAAAAAAAGAAAAGAAAAGAAAAAGAAAAAGAAAGGAAAGACAGAAACAGACACTGAAAGTTTCACACCTGTGCACAGAGAGGCCGCACCTCTGCTTCTCTAGGCTGGGATCCCCAGAGAAACCCACCCTCCCCAACTTAATAACAGACTACCAGAGTACCTTGGAAATCAAACCCTGCCCAGCCATCAAGAAAAACTAAGAAGAACAACTTCAGGGAAAGGTCTAGAAACATGGGTGACTCTAGCCAAAGGGCTTTTTGTTTTATTCCGGGGACAGACACTTGAACCATGTCAAGTCTGTTTATTCTGAGAGAGAAATCGAATATTACAGGGCATCCTTTAGCTTGATATAGAATTTCAATATATCTCTGGCAGTGGACTCTAAGTCACCACCACCCACTGACAGCAAAGAGGCCTGTTTTGAGAATTTACCTGGGAGACACAGGCTCATGGTGTTTATGGCCTGCCTACAGCAAAAAGACACAAATTGCAAACTTAATGACAAAATGGTTTCAAAAAGAGGAAGGAGGGTTGTGTTTTTGTTTTTGGTTTTGGTTTTGTTTTAATGAACTACAATAAATATAAATCAAACCAAGTGTCTTCCCAAAGGTAGGATTGGAATTTTCCTGAATCAGCTAATATCTTAGTCAACTCTCTTCCGGTTGTGTCTGGCTCCTGTCATCTTGAAACCTGCTTTGTACCTCTCCTTCATTGCTCCATGTGGGTAACTCATTTAAAATCAGTTCTGTTCGCCGTGTGACCTTTAGAAGACGGTTAGAAGGTAAACATTTCATCCTATACAACCGATGTACTTCCAACACACATGAGGTAAATCCTAAGGTCCTAAGGGTTATAGTTGAGCAGACATTCATTTTAAGCCTATATGGGACCAAAAAAATCTGCGAGCACCCAATGTGTGTTGGTATTGCTTATTTTCAAGAAGTTTTCCCCTTTTATTCCTATAGTAGGCAAAATAATTGTTCCCACTCCCCACCCACCCACCCCAGGATGTCTCCACCCCAATCCTTGGAGTCTGGGAATAGCTTCTCCAACCCAGTAGAAGAGACTTTTGTGCTTGTTATAGATTGATACGGCACGGGTGCCCTGGAGAACCTGAAGAGCACAAGGTCTGTTAACCCAGGAGCTTCTAAGACAGAGGCAGGAGACTCTGAAAAGGAACCCATTCCTGAGGAAACTGGCTGGAGAGCTACAGTTACTGGATGGTAAGATGGAAAGAGAACATCCATCCAAGGGAGATGGGCATCTTCTAGAAGCTGGGAAGGCAACGGAGGTGACCAACTTCTAGTGTGTTCATAGTCTTCTAGAGGTGGCCCAGTGACAGTATAAGGCCCATTTTAGGTTTCTTAAAGGTTCTGTCTTTAATTATGTTGATGTGAATGGAGGGGTATGTGCCCATGACTGCAGTGCCTTCAGAGGCCAGGGCAGTCTCAGTCTTCTGGAGCTGGAGCAACGGGCTGCTGTGTGCTGCCATGTGGGTGCTGTGAACCAAACTCGGGTCTCTGCAAAAGCTGTATGTGCTCATCACTGCTGAGCCAGCCTCACAGCCCTCCAAAAGCCACTTTGGACCTCAGGCTACAGAGGTGAATAACACTGAATCCAAGCTCTTCTAAGCCACTGAGGTAGCAGGGGTAAGTCATGGGCAGGGGGCTGTGATCTAACAGCCGATGGAAACTAATACACTCTCCACGCCCTTTTTGAAGAGAATTGGGGTTCAAGAAGTGATAATATATAATCACTTCTTCACCAGACACTAACTCAGTGAAATTCTAAGAATTTATAGCTACAAGCGCTGACCACTAGTAAAAGAACAAAGGACCCTCAACGTGTCTTCCTGGAGAAAATGTTATTAAGGATTTATCACAAACTATACTAGAATGATGAGCTATAGCTGTGGAAGGTAACTGGCAATGATTTTCATTGCTTCTAATTTCTTTGGATCACCATGATTTAACAAATCACAGGCATTTGACACAGAAATAGACTTGAAAATGAGAGATTGCTCCACTAACACGGACTTCGTGACCTGCGTATCTACCAGATGGACCAGAACGTTTTTGTTTATATGCATACATGTACGTGTGAGTATACAAATGTAAAGGGGGCATGGTGTGTGCATACACACTTATCTATAGGGGGCATGGTGTGTGCATATACACATATCTATAGGGGGCATGGTGTGTGCATA
>JADRCH010000160.1:1159995-1226101 GCA_019843965.1 Rhynchomys soricoides
TGGTGTGTGCATATACACATATCTATAGGGGGCATGGTGTGTGCATACACAATTATCTATAGTGGACACTTATCTATGGGGCACATGGTTTGTGCATACACACTTATCTATGGGGGCCATGGTGTGTGCATACACATACATATATGGGAGATATGGGGTATGTGTGTAACACATACAGAGAGACATGTCACATCCCAATACAGAAGGCCATGAAAAAATATAATGCAATGGAGAAACCTTCATAGAACCTGACTTCCCTCCCCTATCCCCTACGAGGGTAAGTTGGGCAGAATACAGCTTACAACAGGAAGTCGTGCCTTTGCACTGACCTCTGAGCACTGTCTCTTCCTGGCTAGCTCAGTAAAGAGACTATAATGGAATGCCCACCAACTGGAGGGGCATGGAGGATCATTCTTTTTTATAATCAAGACCCTGGACATTCTACTGATGCATAGATCTTTATTCTGAGATTTATAAGTGCAAAGTCATCTGGGACAGTAGCTCAGGCCTTTAGTCCTGGCACTTGGGAGGCAGAGGCAGGCTGATCTCTGGGTTCAAGGCCAGCCTGGTCTATAGAACAAATATCAGGACAGCCTCTTTCCAACTTTAATCACATGAGACAGAGTTTCTCACTAAGCCTGGGGCTTGGGTGGCAGGTAGCAAGCCCCCAGAGTCTCTTGCCTCCCCCCCACACTAGCTCCCATAAATACTTGGTTTGTTTATGTGGGTTTAGAGGATTTGAACTGAGGTCCTTATGCTTGTTATACAAACTCTCTCATTTGCTGGGGTATCTCACCCCAGTAAATGTTTTTTAAAGAATAATTGGCTTTTTCCAAGCTCCACTAAAAACCAAAATCTTAGAGGTTTTCTTTCACTGTTTAAAGTTCCTCTCCCAAAAGACTACAGGTCTTGCTTTTCTCTTCTATCTTGCTGTCTTATGTTTTAGTTTGGGTGTGTCCTGAGAGCCAGCCTGGGGTAGTAAGAGTGCTTGGAAGGGAAAGAAGGTAGAAAATGAAGAGACAGGGAAAGACTCACCCAGGCAACCAGACAAACAAGTCCTCCACCTTTCAGCTAGGACTGAAAATAAACTAGTATCTCATACTGCACAGAGTCGTTTGGGGCAGCAAGAACAGCTCCAAGTTGCAGACACTGATAGACTCCAACTTCTCCCTTGCAGTAAGTGCAGAAAAGGAGGCTGTGTCCCTCTCTCAGGAATAATAGGGAGAAATTGCTTGCAATCATCTCTAATGGGTTGTCAGGTTCCTGACAATGGGCTTGGCAATTAATTTGTCAATTCTTAACTAAATGTAAAAATAATGATAATCTCCTGAGGAACCTTTGCTCTGCTTGCTGGCCTTTCACCTGAAGCCAAGGAAGAAAACTCCAGTGGCCATGTACATATTTCCCATGTCCGCTGTTGACCCCAAAATTAACCCACCACGTTCACCGTCCAAGGAAACCTCCACAGGACATCTTGGCTATTCACCCTTTCCTATCCTATTTCCAAAAGACACCGCCTTTCCCTCTGCTGTTTGCATATGTCCTGGGCTAACCCTAATAGGAATATTTTATAATATTTGACTTCTGATCTTACGGTGGGAAATTAATTTCATGAAAGAGATGCTGCGTCTGCCAAAAACACATTTGCATTTTGCTTCTCCTCTAACTGTAGCAGGCACAGCCCACAATCTGCAGTGGGGAGCTTATGCAAGCCCTGCCCAGAAGCTCCCTCCAGGTTCTGAGGAGGGGAAGGTGGGGGAAGGACACTGGTAAGGACAGGATCCAGCATCCCCTAAAGAGCAAGGTCTGGGAGTACAGACCTGACCAGGAGGTGAGTTTCCAGATTCCTGCCCTATCTCCAAGGCTTCCAGCAAATGAGACCAATGCTTGTGTTCTCCCTCCATTCTTGAGAGAGAATCATGCCAAACCCTATTACTGCCGATCCTCGGAGCACTTCAGAGAAAATTCTCTATGAATTCAAACCCAGGAGCCATGTTATTAAGTTTTCCACTGCGTTCTTTCTAAGGCTTGAGGTATTTTGCCAGGCCCTAGTCACCTGCTTACAAGGATGGGCAGAGGCAAAGGGGATAAACAGGATGTCCCTGCCAAGGATACATAGTGAGCCAGCAAGCTACAAAGCAAATCCCTCCTCCTGATGCTTGAATGTGAACTTGCTGCATTAAAAAGACAGGAGGCCATTGTTTTCTCATCCATCCTTAGGCAAAGTGCCCATGGAGTGAGAGAAACCAGAAGACCTTGTTTACCCCGGACCAGCCCTGTGACAGTACCACAGACACACAGTTCTCAGGGACCCTTCTCCAGCCCCTCATTCAGCTCGAAACCACTGATACTATGCATTTCATGAACTCCATTGTCTTCTGTCTCCTGCAAAGGAACAGACTTGGTTCGTTCCAGCATCTACCACAGTGCTCAACCCTACAGTCATGTTCCATCAAATTAATTACCTAATTGATTAACTGCAATCATCGTGAAGACCACGGTAGTTAAGTGCAATGATTCCGTCTTATAGATGAGAAACCTAAGCTTCCCTGAGAGCGGTAACAGTTTTCCGAAGGTCATGAAGCTGTGTAGCTAGGAGCTTAAACCACTATTCAAAGAGCTGACTGTCCTAGCTTTGTTTCCTTCACTATCGCTGACCTTTCCAACAGCCCTTGTGCTGGCTTATAAAATAGATTATATGCACACGATCTTCTGTTTCCTCGTGCAAAAGGAAAATTAAGCTGAAAGAAGAAAGGAGATAGGGAGGAAATTGTGTGCAGCACAGCCTTGAGAGAGGAAAAGCAGACTAATCTGGAATCAAACCAGCAAGGTCCAGGCATGCGTCTTGCCTCTGGAGAGGAAGGAGGTTGTTGTGCAAACTACAGAGTTGAGGAGGCTCAGCCTGCTTGGTCCTGCTGCTCCCAGGATGTTGCTGCAGACCACCCTATGGGGACCCTGCTGTGGATGCCGAGCAGAAGCTGGAAGAAATGCCTGGCTGCAGGAGAGCTGCTTCCCCTGTGCTGCATCAAGCCTGGGGGACCCAGACCGAACACTTCCCACCTGTTCTACTTGCAGCATCCCAAGCTTTTGGTGCTGCCCATCTACAAGCAGCTGGAGAAAGGAGTGGTTACAAAGATGAGAACAAAGATGGTTCAGAGAAAGCTCTGTGTGTGTGTGTGTGTGTGTGTGTGTGTGTGACTGTATATATGTGTGACTCTGTGTGTATGTGGCTGTGTATGTGTGCATGTGCATATGCATTTGTATGTATGTGTGTCTGTATGTGTCATGTGTATGTGTGTGTGACTGTATATATTTGTATGACTGTGTGTGTGCATATGCATGTGTGTGTGTGTTTGCGTGTGTGTGTAGTGTGACTGTATATATGTGTGTGGTTGTGTGTGTGTGTGACTGTATATATGTGTGACTCTGTGTGTATGTGGCTGCATATATGTGTGTGACTCTGTGTGTATGAGACTGTATACATGTGTGTGACTGTGTATGTGTGCATATGGATTTGTATGTATGCATGTCTGTGTGTGTGTTGTGTATGTGTGTGTGACTGTATATATTTATGTGACTGTGTGTGTGCATCTGTGTGTGTTTACGTGTGTGTGTGTAGTGTGACTGTATATATGTGTGTCTGTGTGTGTGGTATGTATGACTGTATATGTGTGTGACTGTGTGTGTGGTGTGTGTATGACTATATATATGTGTGTGTGACTCTGTGTGTGCATGTGCATGTGCATGCGTGTGTGTGTGTGTGTGTGTGTGTACATGCAAGCACACGTGCCCGTACATATGGAGGCCACAGGACAGCCTTGGGTTCCAAGAACCTTCCACTAATTTTTAAGACAGGGTCTCACTGACCCGGAGCACACTAAGCAGGTATGCTGGCTGATCCAGGAGTCCCAGGAATGAACCTGTCCACCTTCCAATGAAGCTGGGATTATACCACACCCAACATGTTTTTACATAGGCTCTGAGGGTTGGACTTGGGTCTTATGGTTGCATACACTCTACCGATTGTGCCTACAATTTACCAACTGAGCTATCTGCCTGTCCATTACTTAGGCACGCTTGAAACATTGAGGGGAAGGGTTTTACTCTGTAGCCCACTATATGTTTTCCCATAAACCCCTGTAGAGTGCCAATCATCAGCACTTAAGCAGAGAGAGTCTCGAAGGTTCAGACACAGATAAAATCAGTTCTCTATCCTTCCTGGCTCCTGCATCACTATGTAACACAATTACCTCTTCAAAGTTCTTTACCCCGACCCAATCTGAGGTGCTCCAGCTAGCTCAAGAGGGAGCAGAGAAGGCAGAACTCATGATGCAAAGAGGAACATGGCTCTCTGGCTATCAAATCTGCCGCAATAGCAAGGCAAGATTTCAAAAGCGTGTGTGGACACTAGTGAAACAAATCCAGAATGGCTTCTGTGCTGAATGCCCTTGTCCCCAATTTAACAAAGGTGGGCCCATCCCTTGACCCACGTTATTCAGGGAAAAAAGAGATTTATACAAAGGATCACCTATTTGCCACTTCTTTATTCTTTTACAGGCAGGAGCAGAGGCTGACACCCACAAGGACCCTTTCCAGCGAGGGATTATACATCATGCCATAGAAATACATGAAAGACAAATTATCCTGAGATCATCATGCTTCCATTGACCCGCTCAAGGTTTAAATCCAGCTGCAATTAGATACCATAGCCACAGATCTGCCAGCAATGGGCTTTAATCCTAGGGAAATGAAACAGGATGGATTTTTATGGGTATCTAAGTTTGGATTCTGTAGGTCTGATTTTGATTCGTAGGAGGTTAGTAATCTGCTTTTGTTAACCAGATCCTCCTCAGTTTCTGAGGTATTTATAATATGATATCTAATTCAGGCTTGAAACACTCATGAAAATTAACTGCATTATTTTTAAAAAATGTAACCGGGGAGAGGGATGGCAAGGGGATGCGGTGTGACGTTGATAAAAGCTCATCACTCTCACGCATCTACCAGAGAGTTAGCCCAGCTGCTGTGACTGATGAATCTCACAACTGCTAACGTGCCCACTCTCTGGTCAGACCTGCCTTTTCGACATGGAGACAGATTAAGAAATCTGTTTTACTGCTTGCTGTAATAGGAGAAATTGAAAATCTATCCACAATGGGAGCAGAGAGGTTTTATTTATTTTAACACTTAAAAAGCATATAAGTCATCTGATGTGAAGATTTGGGGGCACAGTAGAAATGGCCACCATGCTAACGATTACCATGTCTCCTCCTCTTCCTCATAGTTTTCTTCTTCTTCCTCTTCTTCTTCTTCTTCCTCTTCCTCTTCCTCCTCCTCCTCTTCTTCTTCTTCTTCAATTATAAGCGTTCCCTTCCTAGGTGCTTCCTATGTGTGTAGCATCACACTATACCTGAAGAGGAGGTTAGAGCACAGAGTGAGCCCCAAGGCACACAGCTGACACTGGCTGGCCCACAAAGTTTGAATCCCACACCCATTATCAATCTGATATGCTACTTGCTTTACACTGATAATTCTGAGAGAGAAAGAGAGAGAGAGAGAGAGAGAGATCCATTAGATCATGACAAACGTGTCCCTGGAACATTAACTATGCTTTAAATACCTTAATTTATGAGTTTAATAAAAAGCCAGCTAGGTGAGTTCTAAGCCTATAATATAAAAAGATGGATTTGTCCAAACATACACGAAATATGGCTATAGACTCTTAAATGGAAAGAATTGTCTGTTCCGAGCACAAGGACATCAGTGTGTTCCCCCACAGAGACAAGTCTGTATCCTGTCTTCAAAGAACACACACAGGTTCTTCTGGCCAAGAGATCTAATTTCTTTACCATGTCAGAGTGAACCCAACTTCATCTCAGGGTCAGGAGAGAAATAACAGTGGTGGAAAAAGTCCTGTGGTATTCGTCTCCCATGAAAATGAGGTCTGCCAAATGGTCCATAGCGAAACACTGTCCGCCTCAGTATTTCCCAAGGCTGATCTTCCAGAGGTCAGCATGGCACCTGAAGGGCAACGTTGAGCGAGAAATCAGAATGTATGTGCGATGTGGGTTAATGGCTCCTAAGGGCAGCTCCTCCACAAATCTACTTCCATGAGAGTGATGGTCTTGTGACTCAGACCTGAATCCAATTGTCTAAGGCTTTCTCTCCCTTAAACTATACGCTGAGAGGGCAGATTTCTAAGTCCCTTCTTCCCACTGAAAACTATTGTTCTTGCTTTTCTGGAGATCACCATGTTGTTATTGATCCACAGCTCTCTGTGCTTTGATGGTGAAGGGGCTGAACTTTAGGAATCTCCCAGGCGAGATTCCTAAGGAAGCAAGCTTTGAGATGGGAATCTGGTACGGTACGGAATGAGTTTAGGACTGCCAACAGAGAAGGGAGAGGAAGGAACTGGAGAAGCAAGGCAGGGCCAACCAGGTATTAGCCAGCCCATCAAGGAGCTTAGGAACTGGATGTCCTGCCATCTAGAATTGTCCCAAGGTGGGTGAACTGTTTTGATCTCTGTCCACCAAGGAAATGTTAGCTCTGGGTCTGTGTCCCTGGAAAGGGAGCTAGAGGAGTCCTTCCCTCCTGGAGGGCAGACAGACAATCTTCCAAGGCATCTGTGATAAGGAGTACTTCTGCCCTCTTGAAGAAAACTTAGTCCTTTCCAAGTTGCAAACCAGAAAAAGACTGAATATGGGGAGAGCAAGCCAGGGCTACACCAGGCTACAAGCCATTTCCATGTCTAGGCTCGTTCTATACCCAAAGCTTTGCTGACCACTCCCCAACACTACAAAAAAAAAAAAAAAAAAAAGTTTGCAGCTGTGGTATTCCTTCTCTCTGTCCCCAAACACTCTGACATCCTCTTGCTTCATGGCTCCTCCTCTTCTGCAGGCCTACACTCAGATGTATCTTCACCAGAAACGCTTTTTAGACCCCAGGCCAAGCCGAATGAACAAAATCTTTCTGCCGGTGGATCTCCTTCATAGCTCTCTGCCTTTCGCCAAGGTTCTCCTTGAGCTCAGCACAGAGTCTGAGGAGTAGCAGGCATTTGGTAAAGAAATACATAATAGAGCGATGAATTTTTGCACCTCAGGGCAACACTAAGACAATGTGAAGAGCCTCTGAACAGACCTCGAGTCTTGAGATGCCTCCAAGAATGATCCAGCCTCTCAAGAAAGACCACCTCAAAATGGTTTAGGTACCTCAGCAGGATGTACTCCTACCACAGCACTGAATTAGCAACCTTCTAAATACCTGTTAGTTTGGGGTGGTTTGTTTGTTTGTATTTCCAAATTACACTGTAACTATCTGTGACAACAGAAGCCATTTCTGTCAGATTCATTGTTTTGCCTCCCAGCACCTAGTCCCAGGCTAGCACATAGTACTCAAGAAAATAAATATGTGTTGAATAAATAAAACAGAAAGTTCTGTGAACCATGTTCAAATCTACACTGGTATAAAGTTGAAATGTGTGAAGGGGTTAGCTAGCATCCACCAGAATGAAAGGACAGGAATGGGCGTCTGGGGGGGGGGTATAGGATCCCCCTTATAACCCATAAGGAGAGAGAGAAGGTAACTGTTCCAGCAGAAGAAGGGTCCTCTCTTCCCTTCAAAGAGTTAGGTGACTGACACACTGCCAAATAGCCATTGCTGACTATAGTCAAATCTACTACACTATAGGAAGGACTCACGGAGTCCAACAGGGGCCTAGCATGTTAAATACACAATATCATTTCCTTAAATCTCCACAGAATGACTAGAATGTAAAAATTATTATGCCCACTTTTCAGATAATAGCATCAAGGCTCAAAGAAACTGAGATACCTATCCCAGCTTAAATTACTAGTTAGGCACAGAACAAATATCTAAACCCAGCTATGCCTGACTGCAACACCTGTGTTCAAACTAAAGAGCACATCCTCTCACCAACAGACCAGGGTCCTAGAAACAAATAGATTCAGTGTAACACTTGGGCAGAACAGTCTGAAGTCAATGTTACTGTAGGCAGGCTTTTAAATAGCTTACTGCCAACCCATATCACACAAAAAGAGAAAGCAGAAGTTAGTTATAATAGATCTCACTGGCTGAATGAAGCATACCTTCGCAAATCTCAACCGCCATGTTTTCAATGTTTGCACCTCTGTGTCCTAGCTTATGTCTCTGTTGCTGTGATTAAAAAAAAAAAAAAAACCTGACCCAAACTAACGTAAGGAGGAAGGAACTAATATAGCTTACACTTCCACACCACAGTGCATCATCAAGAGAAGCCGAGAGACAGGAGCTCAAAGCAAGAATTAGAAGCAGGAATGAAACAGAGACCATGAAGGGAAGTTGCTTACTGGCTTGTTCTCCATGCCTTGTTCAGCTTCCTTATACAACCCAGGACTACCTGCCTAGCTGGTACCTGTACCAGCCCATGATGGACTGAGCCCGTCCAAATCAGTCATCATCAAAAAGATGGCCTCACAGACTTACCCATAGACCAATCTGATAGAGATAATTCCACAGTCACAGTTCCTCTTCCCAGATGACTCTAGTTTGCATCACGTTGATTAAAACCTAACCCTCACACCCCACAAGATTCAGATATTGAAATTTACCCTTCAGGGCAGTGGTGGTATGAGGTGGGGCCTTTGGGAGGTAACTAGCTCGTGAATGGGAATAGAAAAATGTCCCAAAAGAACTTCTTTGTCTCTTCTGACATGAGAACACAAAGAAGGACCTATCATGAGGAAAGGCCCTTGCCAGACACCAAATATACCAAGACCTTAACTGTGGATTTCAGAACTCCAGAACTACAAAACATAAGTTTCTCTTGATTATAAATTACATGGTCTAGGCATTTTGTTATAGTTACTGAAATAAGCGAACACATCAACTGTAGTCAGGCCTCTAAGGCCATACCAAATGATCTTTCTTCTCACATGTATATAGTCCCACCAGCCATGCACTATGCCTGTAAAGCATACACAAAGCCTGCAGACTTTCCCACAGGCACCGAAGGCAATCTATTCACACAGGAATCTAAAGTGCACAGCTACACCTGGGGATGGAGCTGGGCTAGAATATTAGCCCAGCATGCAGAAGACCCTGAGTTCTGTCTCCAGACCCCGAAAAGAAATTAAACATAAAATGTGTATCCAGTCCATCTATAAAGCCTAAAGAGAAAAAGGAATGTTCTAGCATGTCTCTGGTGATGACTCTGGTTCAAAAGACAACCAGGGTCAAGGCTACTTCTCATTCTGGCTTGTCACACCTGAAAGGAAAAGGCAGGTAAGGTGAGAAGATCTAAAGAATTAATGTATTAAAACATTTTTTCATATTTAATTCCCGTGTTTCCATGGCAACTGAGCCATCAACCAACAAATGTGCCCTTCTCTCCTGCAAATTAAAATTAAAAAAAAAAAAAAAAATGTTTTCTTCCAAGAAGAAAATGTTAACGACACATTTATCTACCTTGATGAGTAATGTGTCTGGGGAGCTTCCAAAAGAATCTACACACTTTTTTCAATTTTCCCATCTTCCCCATTCTTCAAAGACTTGTTCAGGAATTAAGTACTGAATATGAACAGAACAGCTACAGCGTAATGCAAGGGGGAGGGGGGGCCTTGCATACCTAGGAGGAAATGCAAAAGTAGGGTGCATACTAAAAAGAAGAGTTTTGGTCGGCCCTTTCCTGAACCCAAGGACATTCTGACACTGGGGTTTTTCACTGTAAGCTTCCTAGAGCATGCCTTCCAAACTTTCTAAGGACATCTACTGACTGGGTCAACTTTTTAACCCCGTTAATCCTGTGTGGCTTCTTCCAAGTACTATAACTAGCTATGACCCAATGCTCACCCTGAGACACAGCCCCCCTCTCTGCTGCAGCCCTGACCATCACATGTGCCGCTCAGTCTGCCTGTCTGTATTTCCCCCCCTCAGGAAATGGGGCTTCTCGGTGCTTCTGGAAGCCACAGGACAGCTGCCAACACCTGGCGCACCCTGAGCTCGGCATCCTACCAGCGAGGGCTGAGTTTCTGCAGCCTTAAATTCGGTCTCTAGCTCCCTGTCTTCTTTTCTCCTTGTAACTCATTTGTTAGCCTAGAACTCCAGAAAGCTGCATGTGCAGTCAGCTTGCCTGATCACTCCTTTCCACGTCGCGCATGCCTTTCCTGGACTGTACCTTACTGCTGACAGCTTTGAGGTGGGTTCTAACTTCCTTCAGAGCACCAGTAATTGAGATTTGCCTTCAAAATGATATTCTTAAACATATGCTTTATCTTTTAGCTCACTGCTTTGCATTTGAAAGGGGAAAAGTGAGTAGAGGCAGGGAAGAAATGAACTACGGCAGAGACAGGAAGCCACTGTGAAAAATAAACTCTAAACGAGGCGCTTGAATCTGTCAATGGCAACAGAGACCAGGTCTCAAACGCGACTCCTCTTGGGGTGTTTTCTGGACTTGCTTCCGTGTGAAGTCTCCTCACTAGTTCTTCCAAGCTGCCTGATAATAGAAAAAGGAAGCCCAAATGAATGGGGGGAGGGGGAAGCAGGAAGGTTCCCATCACAACAGCATAACGGTTTGGGTACCAGCAGTTACAGCTTCCTTCTGGGGACCTGGTTTCCTAATGCAACTCTGAAACGTAAGAATAAAATACTCAAGGCTTGGTCCTCAATTCTGGGTCACGGAATGTGGTGAGTGTAGAGTGAGTTCCACCGGCGTTTCCGCAGGTTAAGCAGGCCTGAGACTCCCAACCCCAGAATTCCAAGCGCACGTGGGAGGAGCCAGCTCCCGCATTCTTCCTACATTTCAGAGTCTAAGCCCATGAGTGACATGAGCAATAGCCCTGAGTTAACTCATTCTGGTACCAATTTTCTCTTTCTGCTGTACACACTACCGCAAACCGAGTAGCTAACAAAGAACTCCATTCGTGATCTTGTTTCTGTAGAGGTCCAAAGCCTGAAATCATTTCAGGAAGCTAAAACCAAGGTGGTGACTGAGCTATGTCCCTTTTCAGGGGTCTAAAAGGCTCTTCTCCATAACGCATCTCCTTGTCTTTCTAGCTTCAGCTTCTAGAAGCCCCTTGTAGTCTGGAGTCACAGCGGCCAATGATATCGATGTCCCGCCCCATCCCCCACTCCTGCTCCCGGATCCCAGCTCCCTTGCCTCCATCTTCCATTCATTAGATCCATTGTAATTACACTGTGTTGGGTTCACCAGGATAACCAGGGATAATCTCTCCCATCTGAACATCTTGACTGTAATCTCATCTGCAAAGTTCTCTTTGCAGCATAGGAAGACACATTCACCAGCTCTCTGGATTCCGTGTGGACACATCTGGGGAATGTGGCGTACTCATCTGCTCACCTGATTCACCTTCTAGGAATGTTGGGGGATCCAATCAGAGGACATGTGTCTGCCAGAGGCCTCTCTCGTTAACAGAGCCTCAAAAACATCTTTGGTTTCAGCCTGCTAGCTCTTTCTGCTTCTGTTTTCTACCCCACTTTTCCTGACCGCTCCCACTCTCCTTGTCACACAGTTCCGGATGAGACTCAATATTCGCTTCGCTTCCGAAGGAGAAGAGTCGCTCTACCCTTGGCAAGTAAAGAAGAAAAATAATTTCAGAGCATGAGTTTACAAACTTTTTTGCAAAAAAAGTTTGGAAAGCACTGCCGCCAAATATTGTCAATCAGCATTCCTGGCACGCCTGCTTCATTAGATGCTGTGCAAGTCAAGAGGGTCTTTATCGTTGTTGAAACAGCAAATCTGCACGTTCAGTGTGGTTCCAAATATTTGTGATAGAGCTGCTACTAAATATATACTCATGGCATCAGGCCTCACGTCGCAATCCTTTCTCTACGGTGACAGGGAGTATCAGACCCAGCAATATCACTCTGGGGAGTTTTGCTCATGATAATAGAGTGTCACAGAGGCAGAGGGAAGAACGAATGTACAACAAGGTGAGACCGGATGGGCAACTCTCTTTGCTGGAGGAGAAACAGCTGGAAATGCACTGTGGATGTTACTGAAAATAAGAAAGTTTCTTGGAAATTAAGTTCAGGGAAGATGAAATTGAAAACACAAGGAAATAAAAAATGCTCGCTGATTTTTTTTTTTTTTTAAAGCATGTTTAAGAAAAGCTAAAGTAGTGCCTCACATTCTTCCTCTGCTGCTTGGGGACTGGCCAAGTGGTCTTTGTTTTCCCAGCACAGTTTCTGTCTTTTCTATTGGTTTGTAAGCACTCTTTGGGTATTGGGGCTATTAACTCTTTTCCCATGTCTTTGCTTTACTGATGCTAGACATTTTTTTTTTCTGAGTAAAAGGTTAAAATTTGAGTTTAATCGAACCTATCAATTTTTTAAATGCTTTACGAATTTATTCTTAAGATCCTGACAAGATCATTAAAATTCCACCCATTAGTAATCAAAAATGCAAATAAAAATTTCGCACCTATCAGATCCACTGGGTCATTTCTTCAACAAACATTTGTCAAATGCCCCTCTGTAGGAGAAGCATGGGGAGAAAAGGCAGAAAATACAACGTAAGCTCTGCTTGGGTGACATTTCTGTTGTGTTGAGTCAAGAGAGGCGCAAACATGATGATAAGTAAAGTGCACACTGATGATAGGTATGAAATAATAAGCACCAGGGATAAAGGGAAGCTGGAGAGGAGGCAGGGAGTGTGGTAGAGGAGCAGCTGGCCGTTTAAAGGCATGACTAGGGAATGGTACCGCAGGGAGCTATGCTGGTATGCAGGGAAAGGTGGTCCAGACAGGGCTTTTGGCATACTCCAGGTGGCCGGATACAGCTAGAAGAGTGGAAATAGGCGAGAAGAGCAGGCGAGAAGGTTTAGGACCTATCACCAAGGAACAGGTAGTCTATTGTAAGAATACAAGCTTTTACTCTTAAGTAAAATAACATGCATGTGTCAAAGGCTTTGTTCCCAAGATAGTGGAACCTTTAAGAGCTGGGACCTAATGTGGTTTTTCGGTGATGGGGCTTGTACCAGAGGATTGCAGGGTTTCCCTCTCTCTCTCCATCTACCCTTCCTCCCCAACCCCAGTTGTCCCTTCTCCCTCCTCTCCATTTGCCCATCCATCATCCTTCCTTCCATCTCTCCCTCCATCCTTCCTTCTTCACCAGTCTCCCTCTCTCTCCCTCCCTCCCTCCCTCCCTCCATCCCTAGAAATGAGGACAGAAGCTTTATTCTTCCACATGGTCTATCCCATGCTGCCTCCCTACAGGCTCCACAGCAACAGAACCAACTAATCGTGCACTAGAACCTCCAATGCTAAAGTAAGCTTTTATCTTTAAGGTTGACTATCATGGATAGCTCTTGTGAGATGTCCAGAGACCAACTGGCACAGATAGCTTGGGAGGATGTTTCAGCATAGCATGATGTTATTTTACAAATTACTCTTTTCTGTTTTCCCTGTTGAAATGGACTTCTAGAAATAGGACAGGTTCTCACCTAATGGGTAGGTGAGAGACAATAGTGACTTGAGCCATGAAGTAGCCAGGCATTGGGAGTGACAGCTGAGGGAGCTAAGACTGAAGTCGAGCTTAGGCACACAAAGGGATGGAGTAGCCATTAACTGGGAAGATCAACCTACAAGTGAAGCAGAATTGGGGTGAAGGAGTCAGTAGTGAAAGAAAGATTTAAGGCTTTAGTGTCAGGCATGTTGGTCTGTCCTAGAAACCCAAGCCAGGTTGTCAAATAGTCATCTGGACCTGCAGAGCCAAGTCCCTCGGCTCTCTTCCATCTCTGGGCTTGAAGCATGCTTCTGGGAAAGAGCACAGGGGTGGAATTTGATGTTCTGGGACTGCTTCGAGACTGACAAAGATTAAGAACATTGACAATATCAAATACTAACAGGGGCACATGTTTCTATGCCCCCCTCTAAGGATGACAACCCCTATGGAAAGCGCTTGACTCTAGACATCAAATGTAAAAATGTGTGCCTCTGAGCCAGCGATTCCATTTCTAGGAATTTGTTTTAATAACAGAATCCAATAGGTCAATAAAAGTAGCTGATTATTGTAGTAAAAAGCTACATGCAAATAAATGTAGAAAGGAGTTACAGTGACATGTATAGAGTTATTATTATACAGCTGTAAAATATGCAGCTTAAAGGTTTGTATTCACATGAGCTGTGGAATCTGTAATCTACCAATGGCTCAGTAAATACAGCCTAATGTGTACCCTGCATTTGTGGTGTTGTCCTTAAGTTTAGGCTGTGCCCCAGGAGGGGACAATTGCAGTAATGATGAGCCTGCTCCCTGGGGTGGTCAGCTAGCGTTTTATTATGAAGGCTGTACTCCAGAGGCGATTACTAAAAGCCCTTCTGTAATTCACATCTCTAATCAACAAGAAAGGTTCTGCTAATTAGCATACTGAATTTCAGAAATGGGTTTTCATAGGGGAAACTAATGGGGTGCTAATGAGCATAATGGATTCAAAATGGGCAGTTGTTGGTGAAATTTGTGACATTCAACAGCAGAGAATCCACTAAAATGTTCTAGGGACACTTTGTTCTCTCACATGATCACAACAGAAAGCATGAGGGGCCTGAGGCCTGTAATGGGAGGGTTTTTTCCATGAACCTCCATCTTTACCATCTGGCCATAGTTTGAACCCAGTTATCTATTTCTGGCTGTAGAGGTTAAGGGGTCATTTTTGACCCATAGGATTTGCCTACAGTGCAAGGACTGAACCTCGTCTAGGAGAAAGCATTACCTGACTCTGGTGATCATGCAGACAGGTAAAATAGATTGTTTCGCGGATGGTCGTTCGTCTGCTGAACATGTGCACAGGTGGTAGAACCGTTCAGGGGATCTGTCTTCCTTGTACCAGGGATCAAGATGATCCTGGGGTTTAGCTAACATTCAAATCTGTCTAGTGTCTCAGTGTTAAATCTCTATTGTCAGCTTGGAAGATGAGCCTCTGGCCGTGCCTGCAGGGAATTAAATTGCTAAGATTCATTGAGGTGGGAAGGTCTACCCACTAGAGGTAGCACTGTGACCCTAGACTGTAGGAAAGGGGAATGTGAGCTGAGCAATAGGGTTCATTGTTCTCTTCCTCCTGACTGTAAACAAGCCAACTGCTTCAGGCTCTCTGCTGTGATGAAATGAAATGTAAGCCAAAATAAGACCTTTCTCCCTTAAATTGCTTTTGTCAAAGTGTTTTATCACAGCAAGAGGAAAAGTGACCAAGATACATGGCTGATTTTAATTACAGACAAGCCCAAGGTACGGGCAGGATTCAGGCAAACATCTGCACAAGGGGGGAGGGTCAAAAGTAGAAATGAGACAAGCCAGTATCCCCCAAGTATGCTGGGGTCGAGGACACTACAAGTAGGAAAAGAATTGACTGGTATTGGTGGTTTCTTATAGAGAGAAAAAAGAAAGCATAAAGCTTAAGAAAACTGTCTTTTAAAAACCAAAAGTAAAAAAATAGAAAGTGTGGGGAATAGATAATGTGGAGAGGCAGAAGTGTTAAGTGAGGAAATATCCAGAGTTTTGCCTCCCAGAGAGTCAGAAATTGAAACTGACGTTGCATCCCCATTCCTACTTCCATTCTTTGTTTTAACGCTTTCTTTTCAAATCAGATTTGAGACCTAAATACCTAGAGCATTGCTTTTTCTCTCCATCCTCTGAGGATCTGTCATCATATCCACGAGACTGAACATGTGGATCGCACAAACTTTGAACTATCTACATTATGTTGTTTTCTTCTTTCCCCCAAGGCAGACAGCACCATTGAATTTATTTCCCATCTTTGTTTGGAATGCTGAGATGTTCTTTTTGGATGGCTCAAGTGTTTTATGATTCCCGAATCTGCTTTTCCCTTCTCTTTCTGTTCTTGCCCCGATTGCATAAAGTAGACCCTGATTGATTTCCCTAGATGCTCCACCCCCACCCCATCACTTCCTGTCTGCTGTTCTCCCCTCCCTTTTCCAGCTCCCATTCCCCTGCAATCCAGGGTGTTCTGAGAGAATCATAGCATGCTAAGAAACAGCCTCAAGAGGTTGTAGACTAGACTTCTTAAGAGAATTTCATGGCATAATTAGTAAGCCCCGACATTAAAAACCCAGCAAGTTTTTATAAGCCCACATTTGCTGTCAACAAAGACTGAAAGAAAATAATAATCATCAAACAACTCTTTCCCAAAGCACATAGCCCACACCCAGCCAGTGTCTTTAAATAGAATAAGTCAGGAAGACTGAAAGACCGAGATGCCTCAGACCCCACGATGAGAACGTAATCAAACAGCACCACTTTTTCACACAGCTCTTGCAAAAGACTTTTGATTTTCAGTTCACCAATCCCTGTTTGGAAGAGTATATGTTGCCACACAGATTATTCCGTTTTCAAATTCTCCACTGCCCTACAAACCAGCGGGAGAAGAGAAATTGCTGGCAGGAGGTGGGCTGTAAGACCTGAGATGCCTGACCCTTTTAACTGCTTTAAGTGGCTGCCTATTTCCTTTCTGCATCTTCTCTCCCCTCCTGCTGATGTGACTGTTGTCTCTGCTTTGCAAGGACATGTCACTTTAAGTGCCCACTCCCTCCCCTTTCTTAATTGGCCCGCAATAAAAATACAAATTGCACCACTGTACTTTTATTATTAGCCATTTGATGGGCCAAAAAATGCCTCCTAACTACTGCCTAGAGGGTATTAATCAGACCTGCTGACTCCCCTAAGCACCCACTTTATACCTTGACTCCTAGATGAAGCCAGTGGGTAGTAATCATGGTCCCCTCCCAAGGGAGCGTTTAGCTGGTCACTGCCTCTCCATCAACAAAGGCACAGCCTAAAGGTGTGGCAGCTGACCTGCATGATCCAAGTACACAGCCCAAACTCCTCCACTGCCCATTAGCTTTAATGCCAGTTGTACTTTATGGGCACAAAATGTCTGCCTCCTTCTCCAGGTACCAGAGCACAGAGAGCGTGTCTTGCATCTTAAAACAGCAGTGAAGCTTTATAATCTTCTTTGCCAGCTCATGGCTTGGCAAGTACAGCCTCCTTCCTTGAAGCAAAACCCCTGGGAAAGCTGGCAGCCGAGAAGAGGGCAAGAGAATGAGGTTCCTGGCTGGCTGACTTAGGCCAGGGGCCCGTGGGTACGGACTGTCCTGTGTTTCGATCCCCTGCATCCCCCTGTGCATTTCTTCCTCCACTCAGATTGTATACTGAAGCTCTGCTGATGTTGAAGGGATAATGTGGGGTTGGGGGGAGGAGCAGCATAAATTTCAGCTTCACAAAGCTCGATTCTTCTCATAAAACTCACCGCAATCAGCCATCTCGGAATCCACCTTGCTTGCTACTCTGTGTTCTGAAACACGAGAATGGAGGACCCAAGCACGAAGTTTTTCAGCGGAATAAAAAGCAATGGACTATAGAACAAATAATGCCACCGTGGTCCAACCTCTGCCTTCACAACTCATTCAGTAGCTTCTATATGAGCAGTGGCCGTGTGCCAGGACCCAGACACTGTCTCGTTCTTTTCCGGACCTTAACTAGGGCGTGGCCTCAAGTGGACGTGGAACTCCACAGAGTTTCCACTCCATAGTCACCAAACCAATGCAACAATCTCTTGCTCTGTCTGGGGGGTTTTGCTCTCTGCAGATGTTCCTACCAACAGCTCTCGTTTCTGTTTATAAATGTTCACGATTTCTGACCCTCTGTGGCCATGACAAGTTCTAAAGGGGCATCTCAGCTCCAAAGGGAGACTTCAGCTACAAAATATACGCAATGGGTAATCAGCCAATTAGAGAACCTTCCAGCATGATCTTTGTTTCCAAGTGTTCCTGCGGCTTCCATGGCCACCAAAGAAGAGCAGACACCCCCTGGGATTGCCTGTTCTCCTGCATTCCAGGTCTTTCCTTATCTGTCCAGGTGTGTTCAACACCTGGTCATGTTCCTCTAAAGAAAATTACCTCCTCAAAAAGCCCATAGAACAAAAACAACAACATTCAAAATTACAAAGAGAACGAAGAATGGTGAGCAAGAAAGATTTAAGGCTGCTCTTAACAGCACGGCATAATTAAAATGGTATCAATTGTTGCCTAGCATGTGACAAGTCCTGGGTTTTGATCACGAGGGCAAGAAAATTGGGAAGAGAAGAAATAGAAGAGGAGGAGAAAGAAGAACCACAAAAACGAAAGGAAGAGTCATGGATGTATTCCCATGAGGAAAAAAATTAAAATTAAAAAAATAAAAAGCCCCCACAGGCTTGTGGCTTTGAATACTTGGTTACCGGTCAGTGGCACTGTTTGCAAGAGTTAGGAGGCGTGGCCATGCTGGAGAATATGTGCACTGGGGGGTGGGCTCTGAGGTTTCAAAAAGTCCATGACAAGTTGAGAGTCTCTCTTGGCCTGTGGCCTAAGATTCAGACGCAGAACTCTCTCCGCTCCTTCTCCAGCACCATGGCAGCCTTCACACCACCATGCTCCCCATGATGACAATGAACTTAACATTTAAAATTGTGAGCCAGCCCCAATCAAATGTTTTCCTTTATAAATGATGATGTCTCTTCGGAACAATAGAACCCTAACTAAAACACTGAACCAAGGGAGACCCCACAGAACCCAGATAATTTAGGGATCAATGCCACGTATTAGACAGTTACCACTTGTTAAAACTAGAGCAGACACTAACAGTCACTAGCTACCCTAACTTCTCACATAGAGCTGGATAGATGAGCAGTTAGCTTGGCAGTGAGGTAGAGTATCCACGCATTAAGCAGTTTCCAAGTGGACTTTCACGTATTTTTTCTACCTGGAGCATAGGAAACAACATTGAGAACGAGGCAGATGTATACAACATAGAACGGTTGCTGTCAAGAGCAGCCACAGGAAAATGTAAGTGATGTTTGCTGAAGAGGCAATGGAGAACAGAGGAAAACACAGGACAAGAAGTTAAAGGGATTAGCTCTGAGCTCTGCCATGTCTGTAAGCCACTCTGAGCCTTGATCTTTAGCATGCAGATGTTTGGAGCATGAGCCCTGGTGTTTTTCCTGACTACACTGCACAGAACATCACCACTGAGCCCTCCAATCGACACTGAGTCTTTGCTCATCCATCGCCACTGAGCCTTTACTTGTCCAAACAAAGATTCTCCCCCTCTGGATTTCAGGTCCTTCTGACTTCTTACTCTGCACTCTGGCTGCACCTAGTCCTCAAAAACCAGCCTGATCTTCCAGAAATGTACTTTTTCTCCAAAAAACTCATTCCTATAACACAGTTGGTCTCAGCAGAATATTATAAAAGAAGCAAGCGGTTACTTGGTTAACTCGATTGACTGTGTTCTCTCCTGGTGAGCTGGGCTAGTGTGAGATATGCTACTGACCTGTGGGGTACACTCTAGGACATCCTTGCATCCACAGGGACAGCACCAATTGAGCTCCTGAGTACTAGGGCCAAAGGAAAGCTCTATCCGGAAATCAGTGAAGACAAAGACAGAATGAGAGCAGGACTTGGATCTTCCTGGCTGCTTTCCTGGGAGGTCTCCTCTGTGTCTTTATTGGAGGCCATGCTTCTCTCTCAGGGCCAAGCCCCACAAAGCACTTTCTTTTTACAGTCTTGATAACCAAATGCAGTGTCTGTACCCTGTGCTCTTTCTGTCCAATGGTGGCAATGACTCAAAGTTGCAAGTACAAGTCCTGCATCATCATGCTTGTCCTTCATTCATACATTCATTTCAGGCCCCCTAGGTCTCCCTTACTTTATCCCAATTTGAGTGTGCCATTTAGTTCTCATGAAGATCCTGGCATACACAGAGAAGCATCTGGGGTTTGGGAAGAGGAGAGGTATTGGGGTTCATGCAATTATTTGCTGGAACATTTTCAGTTCATGTTTGCAAACCTTTGACCCAGGAAGAAAACAAAAATAGCCTACTCCACCCAACCCCGACATCCAGAGCAGAATTAGTCCCATAAAGAATGAGTTCTAAAGACTTCCATTTAAAATGATAAAACAGACAGGGGTTAAAAAGCAACCCTCATTACTTAGTCCAGGCTAGCTGACCTAAGTTCCAAGCTTGCTAAGACAGCATTCTACCAATCGCACTACACCCCCAGCTTGTTTTATTATTTTAAGGCTGAGGACTCTTCCTGTTCTTCAGACTGACTGTGGACAAACCTAAGCATCCTTTGCTCTCCTGCAAATGTAGGTCAGAGTCTGATTTCTGGATTAACAACACATCCAAAGTCCAGCACAAGCTCAGAACTAATTTACCCAAGTAAGATGCTTCTTCCCAAAGAGCATGTCTTGTGTATTAGCTATTTCTGTGTATTAAAGTGACTCGAATACAGGCCAGAAACAATGTAAGCAAGGAAAGTTTATTAGGATTCATAGTTTAGAGGGATTTCAGTCAATCATGTGGGGAAGGTGTGTGGTGGACTCAATCTGCCCACGGCGGTGAGTGTGTGGGGCAGCATTTGTTCACACTGTAGTAGAGCGAGCTAGACCAGAACCAAGAGTCACTATAACTCTCAAAGGCTGGCCCCTGGTAACCTACCTTTACCCAACCTCCTAAGCCTCCTGACTCTCTAAATGGCATCAAAGCTGGGGAATGGACATGAAAAAAATCAACCTTTAGGGGACATTTCAGATTTAAACCCCGACATCCCAGCTCACTTGTTCCCAACCTTCCTAAAGCTGCAACCCTTTAATTCAGTTCTCCATGTTGAGGTGACCCCCAAACATAAAACAATTTTTGTTGCTACTTCATAACTGGAATTTTGCTACTGTTCTGAAACATAAAGTAAATATTTTTGGAGATAGAAGTTTGTCAAAGGGGTCGAGACCCACGGGTTGAGACACACACTGTTTGCTCTGTCTGTTTCAAATGATCAATGCTGAACAGACCTCAAAGGAGAGGTACCAACTTTCCTCTCATGGGAAGCTTCTCTTATGAGGCAGGCATCGACACACCATGTCACTTGGCCTCTGTGAACTCCCAAAGAAAGAATGGTCAGGCCAGTCAGGAAAGGGGGCTCAGCCAGCTGAATTCAGCCATCACCCTAACACGCCCCAATTCTAACAGGTGTGGCTTTCGAGGAAGGTAACACCAGCCTCTTGACGTGTCTTTTTATATTGTCTGCTACAGGAACTTTTTCCCCTTGACCTGATTTTGTAATCACTTTGCTTAGCAAGCACCATATTTGGAAGTCTTGGGCTTTCTGTTCCACAGAAGCTCCTGAAAATAGAGATATTCTTCTTACTCACATATAGCAAATGTCTCATTCCTACCCCTAAATAGTCTAGGTTAATTGCCTCACTTAATAACCCACAGCAGCAAATCCTACAGCCTAATTTGATATCACTCTAACCAAAAAGACTCTCTGTAAAACTGGGCTTCCAAGTTAGACTACAGGAGAAAGGTATTATGTGTTAGCATTTGCCTCTTTGCCAGACAAACAGTATCTTGGGTAATGGTCTCCAGAGTAAAAGGAGGGCACATCTCACTCTCCCCTGCATGGAGCGAACTCAACATGCGTGTATCATCAGGCAGAAGCCAGCCCTGTAAGGCGAAGCAAGAGAAGCCTGAATCTCTGTATATAAATCACGTCTCCTTTCAGTGACAAGTCATGTCCAGGCAAAGCTTATTACAAATTCAGTTTGAAATCTCAAGAAGGAATAGGAGAAAAATAACAACAGCTTTATGGAGCTATCCTCAGGAAATGGCTTGAACTCATCCCAATTTTAAAGTTCCCTCTATACAACAAGCAGCTCAAACTCCATTTTGTGGGGGAACTGCCCGCACGGGGAAGGTGTGGCGAAGCCATCTGCTGCTTTAAACTGATGGTTTCCAGCCCTGTTTTCCTGGTCCAGCTATGAAATTGCACTAAGCACAGAGACAGACTGCTTGGCCAGGAAACAGTGTGTGCCAGATACAAGTGAATTTAAGCCCACATGTATTGAAGCTGCAAGCTTACTTTGCAATTTATGTGCAAGTGGTTTTGGATTTATTGATCTGGACCAAGTACAGGTCCTGTAGGAGAAGTATGACAGATTTCATCTGTCTGACAGCCAAGTCTAATTGTGTTTTCAGTCTGAAACGACCAAAGACAAAAGTGCACATGTCTCAGGTCTTCGCTCCGGTGCCATATGGAGTATTTGATACAGGGCTGTGGTCACTGTAAGTGTTCATTTTAATAACTAGACACACACTGAATCCTGAGCAGAGCAAGCAGGAGAGGTGAGGTTTTAATGCAAATGTGAATTAATAGACCATCTGATCCTGCCTGAATGTAGGTGGGCCATTTTAAAGAGTGTCTTTTTATAGTCATGATTGGGGGGATTTCAAAGATGTGTCATATATTACTGATTCATCTGCACCATGAAACATCCAAGCCAAAAGTCAAATACTTCCCACAATGGCTGTCATTAAAATTATATCCAATACTTCTGGGAAGGCTAGCATGATAAAAAAAAAATCCAAGAGTATCAACTAGAATATTACTATCTAGTTGCAAAGATTAACTGTGCCCAAGAGCGCAGTGAGCTATGTTTCTCTCTGCATCCATCTCTCTTTGTCTCTGTGTATAATTGTCTCCTCTGTCTCTGTCTCACACAAACACATAACGTCATCCTCATGCACATAGATACTCAGGTGTGAACATACATACACGTGAGTAAACGTACCACCACAGAAAGCACACACACATGCACACGCACACCAGAAACCATTATCTGACTATAGACGGTAGACATTAATGCATATGTTGGAAGGATGTCAACATGAGTCAGGCCCTTCAGAGGGTCAGACAACACTCTGAATTTGGATTTTCCCATCTTGTACTAATGCTTCTCTTTCCCTTCCATTCCTTGACTTTTGTGACAGCTGCCACAACCCACAACAAACCCCCCATTCTCTTTACCCACTCCTCTGGCTTCTTTCCCTAAGTGTGCGCATGATGTAAAGGAGTATGGGTAGATTACATAACTTCTCTATTTCTCTATTTGTCGCCACTTAAAAAATGGTGCTATCATGGTAAACAGAAAATATGAAAGTTTGCTAAGAAAATTAAAATTGTTAATATTAAAAACAAATGCTGGTGCCTATTAGAGTAGGTACTGGGTGAATTATCTGTGCTTTCTCTCCTCCCCTGCCATTTTTAGATTGCCTCAAAAGAATTCTGCCTCTTCACTGTTACAGCTACTTCCAGAGTACATCCGCCACACTATCTCCTCATGTGCTATTCAGTCTATTAACCCAATTATCACCTGCCAGTCTACTATCTTCCCATGTTCTTCCAAGTCCCAGAACCTGACTTTTCTAGTGATGCTCTAAGTTCAGTCTATTCAGTAGAAAAGTAACCTTTTCTACTGTGGCAATAAAACACCATAGCCCAAAGTAGCCCAAGTATTTATTTGGCCTTATAGTTCCAGAAAATAAGAGTCCATCATTGGTGGGAGGCTGGTGAGATGGCTCAGCAGTTAAGAACACTGGCTACTTTTCCAAAGGTCCTGAGTTCAATTTCCAGCAACCACATGGTGGCTCCTGACCATGTACAAAGGGATCTGATGCCCTCTTCTGGCATGCACGTGTACATGCAGACAGAACTCTTATACATTAAAAATGAATAAATAAAAACCTAAAAAAAAAAAAAAAAGAAAAGAAAAGAGTCTGTCGTGCTGATCAGGCACGGCAGCAAATGACAGACATGACAGCAAGACTGTGAGCCCTCACATCTCAACCACAAGCTTTAAGGGTGAACTGAAAGTAGATCAAGCTGTTAAGCTCAAAGCCCCACAGGATGCTCTTCCACCAGAGAGGCTTCACCACCGGACATCACCCCCAACTGTCAACCAAGTGTTCAAATGCTCAAGGCTGTGGGACATCTCTTATTCAGACCACAATATTACTTACCAGTAACACAACTCACCCTTCATTGTATCGTTCAGACTGTTCTGCCCTGCAGCCTATGACCCTCCATCTTTCCATCTTTCTCTTTTACGGTACTGGGTCACCACTCTGGCTCTCTCTATTGTAAACCCTCAGCTCACTGTAATAGGAGCTGCCTGGGAACAGGCTGGTTGGCACAGCCACATGCTTGAGCCATTTTTCTTTACCTCTCAGCCCCCAGGACACTTTCCGTTGGTCTTGTCCATTCTAGTTGGGTCTTGTTGCTACAGACTAAATCACCACAAGTTTAGTATCTTTACATAATCCCAACCCCTCATCTTATTGTTGTAGGTTAGACGTGGGAAATGAGTTTCATAGAGCTCAAGTCAAGGGACTGGCAAGGTTGTGCCTTCTAGAAACTCCAGAGGAGGTTTGTTTCCTTGGTTTTCAGTTGCAGCTTCTGGGGTCCTCCTACTTGCTCCACCTATGGCCTCCTTCCTCTCTCCTCAGGGCCGGCAGAGTCCTCCAACTACCTCTTGCTTCTCTCCCACTCACAAGCACTTACAAGCATCCCTGCAATCACTTGGGCCCAGCAGATGGTTTAGGTAAATCTCCCTGTCCGAAGACTCTTAGCTTTAATCACGTCTGCAAAGTCCCAGTTCTCAAAGGCCTCTGTGGAAGAAGACGTTAAAATTTGGGGAGAAGTGAAATGAAAAGATTATTTTACTTTCTAAATTTTCTTCATCGGTCTTTCTTCATACAATTGTCTCTTGCTTTTCTATGGCTACCAGCCCCACTAAAACCTGTATAAATCCTCAAATAAACCATGGCTATCTCTGCCTTAGGACCTGTGTGCATCCTGCTCCCTTTTCAATTAATGAACTCTTAGCTATCACCAAGGCAGGTCAAGTGCTCTAGTCAAAGACGGATACACATTGCACCATCTCTTTTCTCTCAGTGCGTGTCATGGTTTTCTGTTATATTTGTATAATTATTTGGTTAATGTCTGTTTATTCAATTAGACTGAGAGAACAGAGAACATTCCTGATTTTTTTCTCAGTTTCATTCTTGAATATACAGCACATAGTTAGAATTTGCTGAATATTTGCTCAGTGCTGAAATGGTCCTGTTGGCCCTGAACTGTCATGGCAACCATGGTAACATGCTCAATTACACACACACACACACACACACACACACACACACACACACACTCACAGCCCTCTACATGTCTCAGAATTTACAATGAGCCATAAATTGTCATACTTCATCTGATCCTCCTAATGTATTCAACCCCTATTCTACAGAGTAGGAATTGAATGCTCAACTAGTAATAGCAGGCACAGAACTATCCAGAACCTTCTATGCACCAGGGTATAAACTAAGAAAGGCTAAAGGGAAAGCTCAGAAGAAAAAACTTAATACAGGGTGGAGACATCGCTAGATTCCATCGACTTAATGAAAACATAGCACCCAAGGTTTATTTATTCCCTCACCAGCCCTGCAACCAAGGTACACTGAAGTTAAGTCTCCCTACAAGGCTATGGTGATATCAAAACAAAACCAAATAGCAACACCAGCAGCTGAGGAGGTGCCAGGCCCCCAAGAAGAGTCAAGAAACTTAGCTGAGCTCAGCATATACAGCAGCAGAGTCAAAGGCAAAGAGAACAAGGCCAGAGGGCTCCAGGAAGCCCCAGGCCTCCTCAGAGATGATCCAGCTCCATCTAGAAGATGAAGTCACAGCATGAAGTCAGAAATTCTTTTAGTTTCAGGAGGGCTTGGGATGAGACTGTCTAAACATGGCCACTCCCCCAACCAAGCCTATTTACCTGCCAGAAAGAAAAAAAAAGAGCTCCAGTTACCCATACTGAGATTGCTGGAGGTTGTGGGTTTTATCCAAGAAAGAATTCAGTGATGGACACAGATGAAATTTAGTGAGAACAAGTTTATTGGACCAACATTTTAAAAGTACACTCAGAAGACACAAAGAGAATTACGCTGGAGAAGAAACTGCCTTGAGGAGTCTTTTCAGCAGAGTGAGAGCTGTCAGGATTGAACCTTTGCATCCTCGTACTCAGGGCAGGGGAGGCTTTTTGACCCTAGGTCATCAAACCAGCCCTGTCAAGGTGTGTGGGTAGTGGAGACTTAGCTCAGTTTTGATTCGAACTGCCTGGTAATCAGCCCAAAGGTGCCTAGATGTCAACATGAGCACAGTAATACTGCTGGGACTTCCCATTCCGTGAGGGTTGTGTGCCAACAGGATGCAGCTGTAAGTCACAGGTGTCTCTGTGGGCACACACAGGGATTGGACCAGGATGTGGTTGAACAACAGAACCCAAACTATTGTTCTCAGTCAGATGTTCCCCCGACACCTACCTTAACATAAGACACCACCACGATCCAGGTCAACTCAGCTACTCTATCCAAAGTCTTTACAAAGAGAAGGACTGCAGCAAGCACTAGAGTATTTGTTTAGCATGTAAATTCCTAGGATGTATCCTGCATAGGATGAATCTCTTTAGAAAGAAGTGTGCTACTTTTGATTTTAAAGTGGTGTAAACATTTAGTATAGGAATTTTCTAATTTATAGAGACAACAACAGAAGAGATCAAAGATTAAAATTTAAGGGATGGGTATAATGTGTTCGGTCTTTCTAGTTCTTAACAGAGAGCCCTTAAAGCCTTGGGAATTAGGGGAGTTCTCGGGAGTGTCTTTGAGTCATGAGCCTGTTTATGCTAAAGAGCAGACAAGGATGGGAAGGCCCTAGATGGATTCAGGGTGAGGGATTGAACACCAGAAGCACCTAATATTCCTGTCCCCATTACTCCCACCCCAGACCTGCAGAAGGGAACAAGAAGTTAGACATTTAATGATGAAAACTCTTCAATAATGCAGGTGAAAGATATTCCAGGCATGAGGACCACACTGAGGTCTTAAGTTGTATCAGTGATAATAGTTAATTAATAGTAAGCAAAGTCGTCTCTTTAGTTCTATGTCTCATTCTCAAACTCTCAAGCTTGAGGAAGTGTTAGACTACATGGATTCACAGCTAGCTGCCCAATCAGAAATACTGATGGCCTTGCACTTTCTTCCAGACCCTGTAATTGAGGCAATCTGTAGGACTCAACCCTAATCCAAGTGGTCAACTTCGAGGTTCAAATGAATTCAATGATTTGATGCCCATTGGAGATGTGGAGAATTGCTTAGTGTCAGAAAAGACACCGTGTATTTGGTATCAGAGGGAATCAGATGGATGAGTATAAATCAGAGATGGAAGGCAGTTGTCTTTTCGATGCGTGAACTGAATCCATACAAGAACCAGAAAAATGCTGCCTTTCCTGCACATGGGGCTTGCCAGCCAGTTCCTGATTGTCAGACTAGGATTTGGATACTTCATAACACTGACTTTATGGAAAAACACTGCCAGCTTTTTTGATTTTTGAGCTTCTCTTATCATTGAGGAAACTTCTAGAATTGACAGCAATAGCAAATTTATAAAATATATGCACATATCAAATAAGAAAGTATTTGACTTTTGTTTATTTGCTTTGGGTTTGGTTTGGTTTGGTTTTGTTCTCTGGAGTTATTTTAGTCTTGAGACAGTGGCTCTCCAGAACTTTTGATCCTCCTGCCTCAGCCTCCCAAGTGCTAGAATCAGCATACTACCACATCCAACAACTGTTTTGTATAGTTTTTGGTTTTTGATGTCGTTCATAACCACACGTATCAATACTGGTAATTAGCATGGATATATAAAACATCTTATTGAATTCAACTTAGTTGAATTTTTACCACATAGCTAAAGTTAGTCTTCAGAGATTTCATGTAAAGATCTCAATCGTGATTTCAACAAACAATTTGAAAGTAGCATTAACTCTGGGACACTTCATGAGCTCGTCATGTTAGCCTTTCTTAGCAAAGCGGTTGGCTTCGTTCAGCCATGACTTTAACAACTTTTCTCTTTCTTCGTTTTTGTCTCTTTTGAGACAGGGTCTTGGCTGGCCTGGAACTTGCTAGGAACTTGTAGCAATCCTCCTGGCTCTGCCTCCCAGCCACAGCATTATCACTTTTTAAAGAAATGAAGAGGGGTTAGGATTCTTCTTATGTGAGGAACTATTGTGAACTCAACTGAAACAGATTCCAAGTTCAGCCCCTAATGCTTCTTTTCATGGGCTTAAAAGATAGATACATTTTGCACAGAAGGGCATCCAATCATTGTGGCTGTGAGGAGCAGATTAGTATTTTATCTTCTACAGCTTTTAATGATCAAGACTGAGTTCCACTGAAACTGTACACTGATAGCCTTGTGCTCCCACACCAAGGTTGAGCTGGTAGAAACAGGCCAAATTATTTACAGCCTTATTAAAGAGGGCTGTATACAAACAACCACACATAAACCCTTATAAATTGAGTCAGGTTTTCGGGGAGGGTAGTCTGTAAAGGGATGGTTGATAAGACACAAGACCTGAAGCTGTGCTTCAAGCAGGACCACCAGCCGAAAGGGTCATGGACAAGAAAGTCCTCTCCTCAAACAGACTCATGGGTCTAAGCCACGTAGAAGGAGTTCTTGGCACTGTGTAAACTCAAAGCTAGTTTGTTTTATCATTTCCTCTAGCTACAGTGCCACAAAGAGCTGGTTTTCTTTTGCAGTTTCTAAAAGAAGCTGGGAAAGCAGTGGTTGTCTCCATGAACATCCAATGAATGATTCATCCTCACTCAAGAGTAACCCATGGGAGACATTGTCAATAACATGCTTTACTTCTTATCTTCAGCTCTCAGCAGACAACATATTTGTCTATATTTTTTACAAAGAGTCATAAATTTTTCAGTTAGTCTACAAATAATAACACTATGTAATTTCCATTTGGTCTCTGTCCTTGGCGTTTTGGGAGAGGAGAAGGAAAATGGGGTCGCCTTGATTGACATCAGCAGTGGGGGCTGTGATTCCCAAAGCGCTGGGAAGTGCAGGAAGAGGGTGGAGGAAGGACCACATGTGCAGTTGTAAATCCTCAGATTCACTGTCAAAGCAGCAGGCATCCAGTAGCCAGTGGATAGTGAACTCCAGTTAACTATCCCTGTGACAAGGCCAAAGCAGTGGACAGAGATGGTCAGCCTCCAGCATCCATCTCAGTGTTCAGATGGCCAATGTGGAGAATGCCTGGAAACTGGAATCCTTCCTCCTCCTCTGCTCCACCTTCTGCCAAATTATTTCACCACTGTATAAAAACGAAGGAAAAAATGAGGATTACATCACAGTTTAATTAATACTTCAAAAAAATGCCTAATATGTTGTCTCTGACACAAAATGTTATCTCTTAACATCCTAGTGACTGTCCTGGGCTATCAGGCTGATTGTCCATACCAACCCTTCCAGATACAGGAGTGACAATCACAGCCCTCTGCCTGAACCTGATTGCGCATAAACTTAATTCCAATTATGGCCATCCCAAGCCATAGAAAGATGTATTTGAGCTATAACTAGTATTTTGGGGACCCAGTATAAATCTCTTCATGCGTCCATCCAGAATGAAATTGGACCCTTTTATTTGTATTTGTAGGGCCAGCCATTGTGAATTAGTGAGACTCTGACCAGAGCTTTGTATGGTCCTTCTTTGATTCAGAGGAAGCAGTTAGAAAATGCAAACACTTATTCTTCAGCCCCACCAGCCCCTGCCATAGGGACTCAAGTTCCCAACTTTCTGACCCACAGCCTTCCCTCTAAAAGACCAGCACTCACCCTGCCACATGAGGACAATATTGCCTGTATTCCTCTCTATTCCAAGGCGTGGAGTAGCATTTTTTGCTTTGCTCACCTCCCTACCCACCAGTCAACAAGGCCTTTCCCAGCATCTCATCTTTTCTAGTATTCTCCGATGAAGAAAAGCGTTCACTCTGAGGCATGCTTTGAAGCAATAAACAGCTCCCTTCTTTGTAGAAAAATAGGCAATTTTCGAGTAACCTTTGGAAGCATCTAAATAACCCACACATATTTATGGCTGAGTGACTCTTTGGATTGAAGAAACTTTCAGCCTGCGTTTGCAAAGATTTCCATTAACATCTTTGAGATGCCTCTCATCTCATTTTAAAAACAAATGGCTAGCTCGAAGAAAAGAATTTGGTTTGTTTGTTTCAGGTTTTTTTTCCCTCTTTCTCTCTCTCCTCCTTTAGCTTGCCAGAGATTTGATGCATGCATGAATCAGGGGAAGAAGTTCAATTGGTGACTCTTCACCCAGAGATCTCGAGGCCCTGGGAGGCAGAAGCTCTGTGGGGTCATAGGTCAGATTTATTCTCTCATTTTGAAAGAAGCTCCATTTCATTTTGCCCACTCCTTCTTTCTTGCAGGAACAATTCCTCAAGGAACAGAAGAGGCTCCAGGTTTCCTCTCACCCAACAAAGCCTCCGTAATGCACTGTTTTTAAAAGGTTCATTCTCGGGGGGAAAATGCTGGAAGATATATTTATCTCCAGCTAATCCATTTCTCCCTCTACTCCTAGATTAAGGAATTAATGGATGCTACAGCTGCTGTCCGTAGCAATTACTGTAAATTGGTTACAGCCTTTAAAAAAGAAAATCCACTCACCGTTGACAGTGAGTGCATAGTCCAAGGTTCTATGCCAAGCATCGGGCACATAGCCAAACTAAAGTGTGTCATGGGACCCAAGATTTACACAACCTGGGCACTGGGGTTTCAACCATGGAGGCAGGAGGGAGTAGATGAGGAGGGGGCATACATTATTTGCATGCACAACTTCTCTCAAGGCCCACGACGAATCAAATATTAAGGAAATGTCTTCTTTATTGATAAAAGCTTACATTGCTGCAAGCAGTTTTAGGTCATTTTCAGTGCACTGGCTATTCTAACATCCACGTCAGCCTTTGCAGAAGGACACAGTAAACACTGGGTATCAGTAGGACTTGTCTTCCCAGGTTTCCTTGCCTCCTACATCTGGAAGATGGCACGTCGCATCCCATAGGTCACACACAACCAGTGTCAAAATCTACCACATGCCTTATCTCTACTATAGTCTGTATCATATCTGCTTGTATCAGTTAAGTCTTCCTAGAGGACCAGAGCCAGCAGAGCATGCTATATGTGGTATGTGCAATATATCACGCTTTCTCGTTCATGATAGGAGGCTAAGTAGAGCAGCAGTGGCCATGTGCACGCTCCAGAGGCTGAGAAACCAGCTGCTACTCCATCCAAGAAGCTAGAACATGGGGTACCAACCATGCAGCCTCCAGCTGGTGCTAAAGGCTTAGATGTTTCCAGGAGACTCACTGGTAGAAAAAGCCTAAGGATTCTGAAGTCTGATACCCAGGGGTAATGGCTGTGGCAATAGAAGCTAAGGAAGAATGTGGCTTGCTCACTTTGGAAGGCTTTCTCTTCTTGCACCTTCTTCCATCACAGCCTGAAAACTTTTGGATGGTACTGTCCACATTCAGGGTGGGTATTTCTGCTTCAGTCGCCATCTCTTTAGTCCTGTCTACAATCAAAACTACCCATCACACTGCCCAATTCTTTATTTGTTACAGTATAGACCCGCAATGTATCCCAAAGGCATACACAGTGAAGACTTGGTCCTCAACTTGGCACCACTAGGATATAGTAGACACTAAGAGATGGGGGCCTATTGAGAGGATTTAGGTTATGGGGGACATGATCCTAGAAAGGATTGCTATGGGATGCTAGTTTCTTCCTCTTGCTGTAAATGAATTGTCCTTAATATAAATATAAAAAATAAATAAATTAATCAGGTGACTGTATTTTTTTACCTTATGTTATTCCTCAATAACTACAGAGAAAAAATAAGATTTATTCAAAACTGCACATCAATAGATGATCTACCTTTACCTTCTATGATAATCTGGCTACCTCCCAGCCCCATTCCATGATACCTGAACATTATTATTGATCTGGCACTTCAGACCCCTTCTTCATGGCTCCAATTCCTCTACCCTGCCACTTATCTGAATCAATCTCTCTTTCTCTCTCTTTCTCTCTCTTTCTCTCTCTCTCTCTCTCTCTCTCTCTCTCTCTCTCTCTCTCTCTCCCCCCCCCTTCTGATCGGCAGACATCCCACCCTCTTCTCTTTTCTGACCAGCCAATTATCCAATTGGCAATCCAATTGGATTGCAATTCCAATTGCATCCAATAAATGCAGTCAGCATTTATTGACAAGGCAGAGGACAAATGGTAAGAATTATTTACACAAACTTGAGATGGGAGATTCTTGGTATAAGCATTACAACACCATGTCTGAATTGAAACAAGATATGATATGAGAGCAGAGAAATCAGCATTTGAGTAACACAAGGGTAAACTTTACATAGTCTACAAAAACATTATGTCTACATCTCCCTTCAATGTCCCAGTTATCAGATGAACAATTTACTCTGCCACATCCTCCTGCCATGAGGGGCTGCCTTGGCAGAGTACCTAAAACAAAGTAGTCCACCTGACCATAAAGTAAACCTCCCAAAACTATGAGCCATCACAAACCCTTCCTCTTCGTAAGTTCATCTATCATAGGCATTTTGTTATAGTACTGTAAAGCTATCAAACATATTATCTAACAAAATCTCAGTAGTTCCTGAGCCTCTGAGTCTATGTTGCCTTCTCTTGGAAACTATTTCTTTCCCCTTGTTCTATTTCCATGTTTCCACGGAACTTAAATCTTGGTTCTTGGTGTCCTAGTCCAACTCACCTTGTGAAGCTGAGGCAATCATATGTTGTTCTTCGGCCAAACTGTGAACAAATGACCTTGATGCAAATCTGATTTGTCTCCCAGGAGAAGGGTGGGGTGCCGTGGTACAAAATATGGGTGTGCTCACTTGCAAGGGATTTGGGGTACAGTCAGAAGAAGCATGCACCTCTGAGATGCCTGCTGTACTGTATGTCCTAGCAGGTTGCAAAGCTTCTCAGTGGGACAGTCATTATCCCTATTGGGCCAGGTACAGGGAAGCATATTGAGCAAAGGCTGAACATAGATGAGACATCTCCAGGTAGAAACCCATTTAGAGATTTACTTTCACTCAGACCAAGCAGATAAACAACATGGAAATCACTGTTATTCCCTGGGAGGGTCGCGCAGTAACTCATGTTTTCTTTCTCTGTAGTTCACTTGAGAGTCAAACTTACCACTTAGCTGATAACAGCTCCTTGTAGCTTTAACCAAAACAGCAATAATCTTTCTGGTTTCAGCCTGCTTGTTTGACCTCTCCTTAAAATAATTGCTGAGTTGGGCTTTAAAAGTCTAGAAGAGAATCAGATAAAAAGCATCAATGGGATTAATGCAACATTTCAGCATCTCTGTAACAATAACCACCTCCCCTAGCTTGGAAGTTCACCTCTAGACTCGGAAGATCCCAGGCCACAGAGGCCATGGTACACTGCGCATGGCTTCTGACACAGGGTAAACACACAAAGCTCTATCTACAGTAGCCTGGGTTTTCACTTTCTATTACTCTCTGAAATGTTTCTCCTCTTCCTCTCCCGCTCTCTGTTACTTGCTATTCAATGTTCAATACTAATCATGGATTTTATTTATAAAACTGCTTTGCAACATCCTGGGGCTGCAAAGAGGAAGAGAGGACAGGATGCTGAGCACTGAGAAAGCTGTTACAGATGTACCCACTCATTCATTTAAAAAAAAAACTTATTTAGAACTCTGTGGACACACAAGGAACTCAAGGTTTTGTGTGTGTGTGTGTGTGTGTATGTGCATGTGTTTATCTGTGCATATATGTGTGTGTGCGCATATGTGTGTGTGTGTCTGTGCGTATATGTGTGTGTGCATATGTGTATGTGTGTGTGCATAAATGTGTGTGTATGTGTACATATATGTGTGTGTCTGTACATATGTGTGTATATATGTGCATATATGTGTCTGTGCATATATATGTGTGTGTGTGTGTGTAAATATGTCTGTACATATATGTGAGTGTGTGTGTGTGAGAGAGAGAGAGAGAAGGAGAGAAAGAGAGAGAGGGAGAGGGAGAGGGAAAAAGGGAGAGGGAGAGAGAGATGCATGTTGACAAACATGTTGCACCTTGTTTTATTGTTGATGGTGGGCTTGATTGGTTGGGTTTGGTTGGGTTGGGTTGGGTTGGGTTGGGTTGGGTTGGGTTTGGTTGGATTGGGTTGGATTTAAAACAGGGTCTCACACCGACCAATAGCTCACAAAGTAATCTAGGATAGCTCACCAACAAGATTTAGCATCCTCCTCTCTTCACTACCCAGTTCTGGGCCCAAGCTTCCAGCCTTTTCTCATGGGTTCTAAGGATCAAATTTAGGACTTTGGGATTAGAAGGATATTCACTAAGCTATCGCCCTCCCCAGAATGCAGATTTTAAAGGGGCTGAGAGATGCTTCAGTGTTGGCCAGAGCACACTCTCACCAGTGACAGTCACTTTGTCTTTATGGTGCCAGTGTTGAATGTGGCAGAGGAACAGTCACTTCACAAACCTGCCTGGCAAAGCATCACCCAAAGGGCTTGCTGAATGTGTGTGTTCCAGAAGCCTACCCCACCAAGTAAATCTGGATTGCCAGCACAGAGGCCTGAGAGCAATTTTTAACAGGGTCCTCATCAACTGACTAGCTTAAAACAGAAGTTGACAGAATCTCTGCTGGCCCTTCTAAGCACATCTCATTGTTGTAGAGGTCGCCACCTCAGCTGCACAGGGAAGTTGCCCGGGGAGCTTCATACACACAGAAATGTTCCAACACAGCCTAATTCAGGCAGAAGCTATGGGGGTGTGGGAGGAGGCAAATGCATAAGTGTGAACATGTGAGTGAATATGTAGTGTGTGTGTGTGTGTGTGTGTAAGAGAGAGAGAGAGAGAGAGAGAGAGAAGAGAGAGAGAGGCTAAAGGTAGCCCACTGTTTTTTCATAGTCTGCAGTGGGTAAGCTCAATGGCAAGGCCCAAAGTGACATATCTCAGAATGGCTTCTTGCAGCTGATATGCCTTTCCTGTTATTATTAAATTAATATAATAATCCCTGGGCAGTAGCCCACCCTATTGATCTGATTCCCTGCAGATCAACATAAAGATGAAGTTTCATGAATCAATGCCAGTTTAGGTGAATTAATGATTACATAGAATTCTTGATTTGATTCAAATAATTTTAGGAAGAAAGTTTAAGACTTAATTGCTTTGCTAGAAAGATGTAATAGTTAGAATCAAGACTAGAATGTGCCCACTCCTCATACAATAAGTAAAGGCCGCATAAGAAATACAATGAGCTTTCATAGTTACACTAAAAAGAGAAATAGGCTTGGGACAAATTTGTGTTCAAGGAAAAACATTTAGGTCCAAGGACAAAGCCACAGGTGTGTACTACGATAAGGCAAGGTATGTAAAACTGTTGCTTTGAACTTATAATGAGCTTACAGTATGAAACACTGCTTTGAACTTTCATTACTCCCATTTTATATAGCATTTTATCTATGAGGTAATTTTAAAAGAATTTTTTGTCTAAGAAGGTATAAAAGGGCCAGAGAAAAGAAATGAAGGTATTAGATGGTTTGGTTTGGGGGGCTTTTCCCCATCCATCCATCTACCAATCCATCTATCCATCCATCCATTCACCAATCCATCCATCCATCCATCCATCCATCCATCCATCTATCCACCAGTCCATCCATCCATCCATCCATCCATCCATCCATCTACCAATCCATCTATCCATCCATCCATCTATCCACGAACTCATCTATTCATCCATTCATCCATCCAGCCATCCATTCAAATGTATGTGTCTGTTTGTTTACATATACATATGAAAGTATATGTGTATGTATGTAAGCATTCATGAACACTTGTAGAATTGATGAGACAGATGACTGGGCCTGGTCAGACTGTGTGTATGTGAATGTATGTCTAAAAGCTATAAAAAAAAAAAAAAACTAAAAGCAATAAATAAAAGATGATGTAGCCATTTCTGCTTCATCCAGTGTGTGTGTGTTTTCCGTGTGAGCAACTTCTTTTTTTTCTGGTTTACAAAGAATTAACCAGCCAAGTCAGTAAGGGGCTCCTGGCTGCCTGGCCAGAGAAGGGAGTGCAACAATAAATCCTTCACCTATCCCCCTCAACATGTGCTATTAGCAACATGTGTTAATAGGTCCAGAGGCCTGCAGCTTCTGGCCTCGGAGGAACTTAAAGTCAAGATGGGTATATGTTATTGTAGACAGCAGCCTACTCTCTCTCAAGACCAAGACTTATCCCCTCAGCTACCTTCAAGAAAGAACCAGAGCTCTGGAGCTGGCCTCCAGCAAATACGTAGAATACGTGTAGTATGTGCCTTGTGTACCTGCAGAGGCAGAGGAGGATGCCGAATGTCCTGCTGTCACTCTCTAACATATTCCCATGACACCAGGGTCTCTTGCTGAGCCTGGAGCTAGGCTGGTAGTCAGCAAGCCCCAGGATGCTGCTGTCTGCTCCCCACAAAGTACTGCAGTCCTGAGTGTATGTAGCTGTACCCAGGTTTTCACATGAGTGCTGAGATTCAAACTCAGGTCCTCACGCTTCTGCAGCAAGCACTCTTACCCATAAAGCCATCTTCCCAGCCCCAGCCTGGGAATTTCCATTTCCGTCTATACTGCCATTTCTATTTACACCTACAGCCATGGATATGAACCATGGGTACAGCATTAGCTTTACATGATACTCCAGGCACAAGCCAGAGTTCTCAAATAGATGAAGTGTCAAAGGTGTTAATTTACTAGTCTTTGCTATGGTTTGAATCGGAGATGTTTTCCTGTGCATTTGAACACTTGGTTCCAACCTACTGGTTCTTTGGGGAGGTTATGAAACTCTTAGAACATAGGGTCTAGCTAGCCAAAGTAGGACCCTGAAGGCCAGCCTTGAAGGTAGTGAATTCTATGGAGAAATTACTGTCTCTGATTCTAGTCAGAGCTCTCCACTTCCTGTCTGCCACCACAGCTGGACTCTCGCAGCATTCCTTCCTCACAGTGGTGGACCGTGGCCTCTGTATGAGTCAAAGTAAGCCATTTGTCCCTTAACTTGCTTCTGTCTAGCATTTTATCACAACAAATTCACTAATGCAACCTTCTTTTGGGTTCCCAATCAAAATTGTCATAACAAAGATTCTGGGAGTCTGACAACAAGGTCCCAAATTAATTTTGTTGTTTATTAATTTTAAAGTTGTATAAACCTATTTAAGTCTATTCCTCAAATGTAATTGCCTATGAAGAAAACTTGCTTCCTTGGCATGTTTGTGTGGGTGGATGGAGGGCTGTTTTTATATGCCATGTGACCACCTAATCTGTGTGGCAGGAATGTACATAGGAATAGCCTGCTTCCTTCTGGGAATGAAGAACAGTTTAAATGTTGCACTCCAGTTTGTAACAACTCCTGAATTATAATGTTGCTTCCATTTGGTTCTTCACTTCTGTTTCTATGTGCTATATATTTCACATCAGCCCTTTCTCCTGATCGTGTATCAGCACTGACCCTCCAGAATTGAGAGTTCTCCCTTGAGGGAGCTGACTGAGACAATATGCCTACCCCTTCTTCTACATTTGCCTTCAGTTACTGCCTGGTGAAAAAAACAGCCCTGCCCATATACAGGGATTCTCCTCAGAGCCTTAGCTAGGCCATATCCCAGTTGCTGTTTTGTTTTGCTCTTTAGAGAGAGGCTGTCCCTATGCAGTCCGGGCTGCACAGAATTCACAATTCGTTTCCTCCTCAACAGTTTTCAAATATTATTTCCAAGTTACCAAGTCCAAGCAAGAAAGGAATGGAAAAAGAGGAAAGCAGAAACCGTGCATAAACAAAATGGAAGATAATGGATTTTATGAGAGGGGCAGGGAGAAGGAGGTGGGGAGGGAGAGGGAGAGGGAGGAAGAGAGAGAGAGAGAGAGAGAGAGAGAGAGAGAGAGAGAGAGAGAGAAATTACAACTTAAACTGCATTGACTGGATGAAATTCCTTTCTGTAATATGAAGTATAAGCATGGCCCTGAGTGCTTTCTGTTGCAGTATCTCTCCAAGCAGCCCCCACACACCCCTTATATTTCCCTCCGGGTCAAATATTTTTTGTGGGGCTTCCAAGTTATCAGCAACCCTTGCCTGTATCTACTAGACATCAAGAGCAAGTTGGCTCACTGCCACCTAGCTATGGCAGTCAAAAATGTCTCCTCACCTTGTTAGATGTCCCTTGGGGGAAAATCTCACCAGGACAAGAGTCATTCCGGAGCAAAGTCCTGCCTAGAAAACATTATAAATCTGTAGAAAAGGGTGAAAAATGAAATCACAGTCTTTCTTCAAGTTAATTTAGTTATATAACAAAATAAGGATAATTAATCACAAATAATTTTTGAAGAAAGAACCTAAGCTTTTTATTTCTTACAAAATAGATGTTCATTGCTAGGCACAGATGTGCACGCCTGTGATCAGGCTTGGAAGATACAAGCAGTAGTATCTCAACTTTATGGCTAGCCTAGGTTACACAAAGAGACCTTGTCTTTATAAACAAAACAAAAATGTTAATTATCATTTACAAATGCTAACATTTAAAAAAAATTCATCTTTTAAAAAACTCAAAAACCTACTTACAATTTGTTCTGCCTGCAAGATGTGCTGTGATAAAGGTGATGTAGAAATTGTGGGAGTGGCCAACCAATGATTGTTCCAGTTTGAGACCCATGGCATGAGTGGAAGCCCTCCTCTGTCACTTCCTGGAGGGCCAGGACCCAGATGCTGGATAGCCAACACCTAGGATAAAACCAAATATGAATGGCAAAAAAAAAAAATTAATTAAAATGACTTTTGATTCCTAATGATATTCTGCTACTCATAGATTGGTGCCTAGCCCCACTGTCATCAGAGGGGCTTCATCTAGCAACTGATGTAAATGATGCAGAGACCCACAGCAAAAGATTAGGCAGAGCTCCAGGATCCTATGGAAGAGGGGGAGGAAGGACTGTAGGAGCCAAAGAGGTCAAGGACATCACAAGAAAACCTACAGAATCAAGTAACCTGGGCTCATGGGGGCTCACAGAGACTAAATCGACAATCAGGGAGCCTACATGTTTCTGATCTAGGCCCTCTGCATATATGTTTTGGTTGTGTAACTTGGTTTTCTTGTAGGGTGCTTAACAGTAGAAGGGAGCTGTCTCAGACTCTTTTGCCTGCTCTTGGTACCCTTTTCCTCCTAACGTGTTGCCTTGTGCAGCCTTAGTACAAAAGAGGTGCCTAGTCCTACTGCAACTTGATGAGCCATATTTGGTTGATATCCACGGAAGGCCTGCCCTTTTCTGAGTAGAAATGGAGAAGTGAATCGGGCAGTGGTGGGGGTGGGAAGAAGGGAGTTGTGAGGGAGAATGACTTAGAAAAAAGGAGGGAGAAAAAAACTGTGGTCAAGATGTAAAAATAATGCTAATAATAAAAATTAGAAGAAAAATTTTCAAAGAACTAATAAGAATGAGAAAAATAAGGTAAAACAAAAGAGTCTTCAGCTACCCAGGAAAGGAGGGGGCAAGATGTAGGCGAGAAGATGAATGTGCAGGCTCAATTTAGACTGTTTTTAAATTTCCATCAAAGCTAAATTATGATTTTGCCATATCAAAGTTTAAACTTCAAAGTGTAAATGAAAAACAAAACGTGAAAATTAAAATAGTCACAAAAATTAACATTCACCATATGAAGAGTTTATCAAATCAATTATATAAAAATGTCATACACTAAGACTGCAATACATAAGTAGCCAGAAATACACAGAAAACTCAAAAAAGAGGACATTCAGTAAAAGAGCAGGAATGAGCAACTAAAATCTCCAGCCTTACTGGAAAATAATTTTTTTAATTAAGTGCAGTTTTACCCATAAGATTATTAAGTGTGGAATAAAAAAAGATCTCATCACTGATGCGGATGAGAAGAAAACGGCACTCAAGTATCGCAGACGCTTTTACAAGCAGGACAATTATAAAGCTTAAATAGATTCACTTTGCATAATCTGTCCTAAAAATTGATACTAATTGTTGCAAGAGCTCAAAGATGTTCTTTATAGGTAATGAACATGATCATTAAGTAAAATAATGAAAAATCAAGTATCACTTAAATGCCCAATAAGTAAGTTGTGTTACGGAAGTTACATGGTAGTGATGCAATGGAGTATCAGGAAGCCATTTAAAAACTGCTTAACATAACAAGTACGAGAATCATATTAAGAGCATTTCTGCAACTATACACATAGATAGATAGATAGATAGATAATGTATGGATAGATAGGTGATAGATAATGTATGGATAAAGAGATAGGTAACAGATAGATAGATGATAGATAGATAGATAGATAGATAGAAGATAGATTATAATAGATTGATGACAGAAAGCTGATAAATATATAGATGATGATGATAGATAGGATGATGGATGATAGCTATAGAGATACAGATGCTAGATAGATGGATGAACTCAGTGATAAATCTATAAATAGATGATAAATATAGAGATGAAGGGTAATAGATATAAATGGTGAATAGATGATATATGAATAAATTAGATGATAGATAATAGATAAATAATAGATAATGATGATGAAGAAGATAGACAGACAAACACATAAATGTATGCATACACACATACATACATACATGCATACACAGATAGATACATAGATTGGCACATAGGTACTTTAATAAGTACCAAGAACTGAAAGCCTGGACTTCATTACCTCCAGGTGGCTTAGCACAAGCAAAATTTTTCATTCCTTTTATTTCATTGTTCTCAATCATTCGTAGTGCACATGTATTACTTTCACCACAGAAAACACAAACCCCTCAGAAAACGATCGTGCTTTCCAGAAGCACAGCTCTGTGTGCTGAGGCATTACAATCAGCGGCCTTTCAGTCATGTTTTCTTCAAATTGAGCTATTTTAAAAACACATTCAGATCATATAAAAGCTGATTGAAGCCAAAGAAACCTAATCTGCTCTAATAACAGGGTCATCACCCTCTCGGCCACACAAACACCCGGGAAGGATGGTTCTGGAACACTCAGAAGAAGCTTTCCACTGAAGGGAGGATTTTTGTTTGTATTTTATTCTTTAGCCACAATCTTTTCACAGCATACACCAAACGTCTTCCCCAGATGTCAACAGGAAATCCCAAACAGAGAAAATGACATCAAGTCAGTTCGTGCCCTAAGTTAACCTATTCTTAAAAGAGAAGAGAAAATTAAAAGATGAATGGATACGCAGTGCACCCTGGGTCTTGACGAAGCTGATCAGAAATACTTCTCACTACTGTTTCCTTTATTGTATTGGTTCATAAGACATGGGAATAAGGCACAATCCATGAAATGGCCTCAATTCTGAGCTAGACCATTGGGAAGGAAAGAAAGGATAGATTAATTAAAAAATCACTAATTATTAACAGTGCAACTTGGAAGTTCCATGGAACTAACCCAGTTTTATTTTATACCGGCTTTTGTGTTAAAATACAGAAATCCACAGAAGGTCAATACAGACAGATGTCCAAGCAACACAAAAATTAGAAGGCATGCCCACACCCCTGTAGAATCCCAGTCCCAAATTAAAGTAAATCACACAATGGAAACAGTAGTAAAAGTCTTCAGCCACCAAAGGCAGGATTGTTCTCTAGTCAGAAGCAGTCATCCAGGTTCTTAAGGAGGTTCTGGACTATCGTTTGTTCCTTTATCCATCCCTGTATTATTGTCCAGGTCATGGATCTTCCCTAGAACTCCAGCATCTGCCTCACTTTCCTGTTCTCATCAATATGATTATAGACGAAAAGGGAACACACTAGCATCATTCCGGGCAGAAAGTAGTCTAAAGGAGACAAGATGTGAAGCTAACTGTTAAGACACATGCGGCAGTTACCAAGAAGAGAGGCAAGCCTTGTGGACAGCTTTGATAGAACATGGTGCCCATGTTTTGTGAATCATAAAGAAAAAGAGAAATGCATGGCCCAACAATCACAGAGGGAGTTTTGAGTTAAATGGGGCAGAATATTTTCCATTGGGGCTAACACAGAAAAATCCATAGAGGTTTGTGGTTTTTATTTTTTTTCATTGAGCGTGGCTGGGAGTTATAGAGTGTAGGTCAGGATGAAAGAGTGGGGAGAGCCAGGTAGAAAGGGAAGAAAGGAAGCCCCCTCTAAGCTTTGAGTACTGGGTTATTTTCTTTCTCTATTCAAGCATGTTCTCGTCTGCTGGAAAGATGCTCTGTTAAACTGATCTGAGGTCATTTCCATCCTCTTGAGAAATCTGATGCAGTATTTCATCTTAAACATTATAAAGCCTGGCATTAAAAGCTTCCCGAAGTCTATTTTCCCCTGGAGTCAGGTACAGTTTGTCATTTGCTCACACATTCCTTCTGGCAGACGGCTTTACGATGATTCCCATGGGCAGCTGTGGGCTGGAGAGCATCCTTCACACATGACTTCCCACAGAGTCCAGAGGCCAAAGAGCACAAGAAGAGAGCCAGGTCCCTGCTATTGATGATGGTTCCCATCTCGAACACGTGTGGTATAGCGTCTCTTCATACTATTTACCTGAATTTATCATACACTATCAAAACTCAGAAACACATAAACTCAAACCCAAGAACACGTTCATACTTAAAACACTTATTCCTTCCTGTGAGTCCAAGTACTATATTTTTAAGTACTTACTGAAGCTTATCCTTCTGCAGAAACACTGGCTCCTCACTGCCATCTATGTGTGAGAGCAGAAAGGCTGTGGCCCAGGATTTTGAGTAGAACATAACTGCAAATATGGTGGTAGTATGGTTTAAACATGAGATGTTTTCCATAGATTCTTCTGTTTGAACACGTGGCCCCTAGCTGATGGCCCTGTTTGGGAAAATGGGGAATCCTTTGAGAGACAGAGCTTTGTTGAAAGAAGTGAGTCAGTGGAGTCTTGACGTTTGATTGCCAGACCCAACTTCCTGATCACTCTTGGTTTCCTCAATGTAGATGTCCCATGCTCTAGCCAGCATGCCTTCCCTGACATGGTGGAGAATGCATTTATCGCTCTGAATCTGTAAGCCAGACTGACCCTGTCTCATTTTCATTGCTTCTGTTGGAATATTTATCACAACGATAAGAAGTACAATTGATTTTTTTAAAAAAAAAAAAGATTTATTTATTTCATGTATGTCACTGTCTTTAGACGTATCAGAAGAGGGCATCAGATCCCATTATACATAGTTGTGGGCCACCATGTGGTTGCTGAAAATTGAATTCAGGACCTGTGGAACAGTAGTCAGTGCTCTTAACTGCTGAGCCATCTCTCCAGTCCCCTCACAATGATAATTAAAAACTAAAGCAGGTGCCTATGTTTTCTGAAACAAAAAAACTGAGATTTATGTTCTGAAGGATATATTACACTTAATACAATGGAGATACTATTCTTAAAATTATAAGAGAAAACCTATGATATTAGTCACTAAAGCAACACAAGCCTATAGGGAACAATCATGCTTTAACTTTGATTTTTATATGAGTTTTAAACCATAAGTTATTAAATTTGGAAGAAATAAAGGCAAGACAGTGAACCCTGGAATTATATATCTTAACGAATGGAGTTGGCAAGCCACCTGTGTATTTTGTAAATCTAGTCTGTGGTGTAGAAGAGGGATGTGCTTTCTCCACCACATAATTCCCCAACACACTTTCAGCCTGAAACATAAAAACAAATATGGAATGCAAACCCCCTCTGGGAGTTGTGGGAAGTGAAAAGAGCATTCGTTTCCTTCTCACCTTGTGACAAGGAAGAATGGTCGGGGATGAATAAAGAGAGACCTGAAGACTAAAATAGCAGCTTTAGAGCCTTGTGGGCAAGGCAGTGGTCAGAATGTGTGCTTCAGAGGCAGAAGTAACTGGAGGCTGTGGAGTCCAGAGAAGACGATCTCCAAACACAAGCTTGCAGCTGGTGTCTGAATCGGAGATGAAGGTCCTGTTATTATCTATTAATGCTATTGATTAAACCAAATGCTTTTAGGTATCCCGAAAATATATTTCTTTTAAATAAAGAAACATATTTCTTTTAAATAAAGATTTTTCTAGACCTTACAGCTTACCGCTATTGAATGGCAACTTTTTTTCTGCTCAAAGGGCAACCATGATGTGTAAAGGGCTCCCAGTCTGGGTAGCCAACCAGGGATTTCCGGGCCAGTGGAAAGAGCCTCTGTGAACCTGAAAACCACAGCTACTGTGCTGACTTCTATGAATGCCCCACCCAGGAGCAGACTCCCACAGTCCACAGGGCCAAGAGTTTTTAGAACCCCATAGTTCAGGTTTGGGAATTTTCTCCAGACATTCCAAGTGCTATACCTAAAGACCTGAGACTGAGCCATTGATAGGTACAGAAATGTACTTCACATGGTTCCAGAGATTGAAACTCCAGGTCAAGACCTCAGCACCTTCAGTGTGGGTTGCTCTCTCTGTCCAAGGTGGAACCTCCGTGCTGTGTTATCTCAGAGCAGAAAGGTGCAGACTGGTGCAGGTGGGACAGACATTTGACATTGCGGCACAGCGATGTCATCTACAATGTTTATGCCCCAGAAAAACACCGTAAATAACAAAAATGATGTGATGAAATTTCATGCTTTAAGTGAGTCAACAATTATGTATCAGGCTGCAGTCATAGCTTAAGTCACAGGTTAGAGGCAAGTAGCTAATGCCCTCAAGCTGCATTATAAGGGCACAAATCCCACTTGTAAGGATGGAAACTTCCTGGCTCCAACATATGAATCTGGGTACACATACATGCAAGCCATGAGCAAGCATGCATCTGGGACAATTTCCTAAGTACAGGTATTTTACATGAGAAGAAACTCTGTACTTTGGAGCAGTGGGGTGGTGTAGAGAACCCTTCTGGACAAAAATGGTCCCTTTCCAGGAAGATGTTCCTCTTGACAGGCAAAAGCCAGCTCTGGAAGAAAGCTGGGTATGAACCATCAAGTGGTAGGCAAGATTGTGAGGGAAGAGACTAGCATCACTCCGTACCACACACATCGGAGTCATCTTCACACACAGGTTTGTTTTCTTCTTGTTGAGTTCAAACAGCGGCCCACAGAGCAAATTCTAGACACAATGCCCCAGGACTACCTGGCTTTAAAGTCACAAACACAGCCAGCCAGATAGCTTAGCAATAAAAGTGCCTGCCATAAGCCTGCCGATCTAAGATTAATTCCTGGCACCCACATGGTGGGGGGAGAGAACTGACTTTCACAAGTTGTCCTCTGACCTTTGAACACACACACACACACATGTGCATGCACTTGAGCACACACACTCACGTACATGAATACACACACACACAAATAAATAAATGTAAAGAGTAGAGACATCAATGGGTATACTCTTCTTCAAGGGCAAGGTAGTAGCATTTTTCAAAAGCCTTTGAAATCATATGTACTATTAGTCCAAGTGCAAAAAGAAAAGTCAGAAATACGTGTAAAGATGCACCTAGAAGGAAGGATCTTCAGTCTAGAAGGAAGGTTCTTCAGCCTACAATTCATTACAATACCAAAAAAAATAAAAATAAAAAAATAGAAACAACCAAGTATCCAGTACTGGGAAACTAAATAAATATATCCTACTATACTGGTAGGAAAGGTTGCATATCATTTAAAACTAGTATAATAGAAGAGTATTTAGTGGCATTAAAGGAAAGATTATAAAATCATATGGAAAAACTAGGATTCCATCTGGGGGACTCTATAAAGTATACAAGTAAAGCAAATTAAGAAAATCAAGTTCTTTAATATCCTGTGGTCATTTCTAAAAATCTTTGCAATGTAGCTGGGGGATTCTGAAATAAAATAAAATGTTATAGCTACTTCTTTTAAATTTCTAAAAATGAAATATTTCTCAGTATTAGTTGTCAGCTGTTGGAGACAAAAAGGAAAATGAACAGTAGTTGTTCTTACGTATTTTTAATTTCTTGTTGTGTTGAATTTTAGGCTTAATCAAACCTAAAAACTGTCTCTTCCATATGCTTGAGGATTACACTAAGAAGAGAAATGACCAGCCACAGAGGCAGCCCCAGGTAATTCCTAGTCAGGAAAATTGGTTTCTGATTAATCAAGATTTGGCAGATTTGGAGCACAGACATGTAACTGTCTCCCAGCAGAGATCCTGAATATTCACTGCAAAACTAAACCAAACCAACCAACCGAAGAAACAAACAAACAAAACAAAAAACACTCTTCACTAGTCAATTGGGTAAAGTGTCTACCATGAAAACATGAGAACATGAGTTTAACCCCCACCACCCACAAATAAGCCAGGTATCATACAGCACACCTCTAAGCTCTGCCCTCAGGAGGCAGAGACAGGAGGCTCTCTGGAGCTTGCTACCCAGCCACTCTAGCTAAGTAGGTTAGCTTCATGTTGAGTGAGAGACCAGTCTCAACAAATAAAGGCAAGAACCATTGAGGGGTACTCCTGATGTTGACCTCTGACCTTCATACAATCACGTGTGCACACATACACACAGACACCCTCGTAGGCACACAGAAAAGTACTTAAAATTCTTTAGTGTTTCTTTTTTTTTACTAACAGTCAATAATAAGGTAAGGAAGCTTATCTTCCTTACCCCCAAGCAGAGTCTAACATCAGCACCATGGTGTGGCTGTAAACTGTCTCTAGTACACAAGAGTGCAGAGTGGCCTCTTCTAGGCTTTTCAACAAGAACTTTCTGGGCTTTTTGCAAAGTGATAATAAGAATTTCTTTGCCTAGCTTATATGGAATGAATGTTTCTCTCCAAGGAAAACATCCCACTTCCCTTCAAAATGAAAAAATTAGGAGACATTCTGAACAGCAGGTGACTTACTCACTGGCCCTCAGCAGTACACTATGCTTCTTATTTTGATTATTATAAGTTATTCCCACGAACCTAAAAGCCAAACCTGAGAGGCCATCATCAGTCACTTTAGTGTTTCGACTTCAAGAAGTTTCCAGGCTGGGGAATTTTTTGGTGAATCCATACAACAATGGATTTTTAGGACAACCTATCTTTTTCATATCAGTTGTGGGAGAAGAAAGTCACGCAAACCTACCAACTTAAAAGTGCTAGACACACGAGCATGATCCCCATCACACACCTCAAAAGCCAGACATGGTGGTATACACTCTGCAGAGGTGATAAGAGGTTGATTTGGCACTCACTGGCCAACCTGTCTAGCTGAATCAGTGAGCTCCAGGTTCAGTAAGAGACCGTGTCTCAAAGGGAGATTAAGGAAGATACCCAGTGTCCACCTACACACACACACACACACACACACACACACACACACACACACACGTATGCACACACATAGAACTCACATATGAAGGCAGAGAGGTAGAGGAGGGGGGAGGAGAAGGGGGAGGGAGAGGAAGGAGAGGAGCTTCCCAGAAGTTAAAGAGGTTGCCAACATAGGTTTCTTGGGCTATGGATTTGCTTTCCCTTGTTGGCCTTCCTTGCTTTAATATTAGGGTGTTTATTCCTTATGTGCAAAGGGCGTGGCTTTCCTCTCTGTGTGCAACCATTTCCACTAAGCCTGAGATGTCCTTGGTGTCACATGAGGTACAAGGGAGAAGAGCCAATACACCACAAGATTACTCAGAGATTTCTGGCGTTTATTTACAAGTTTTCATGCAATTTCTCTCCGAGTTTTGTTTGTTTGTTTTTTTTTTAAGACAAATGTCTACTTCTAACCTAGATACAACCCAGACAGACTTAATATAGAATTTCTACATCCCATAAAATTAAGCCTTAACATTGACTGCTCTTTGAGAGCTCCAAAATGCCCTGACTATTTCCCAAAAATAAAGATTCCAAGAAGTAGAAATGGGAAATTAGATAAGTAAGTAAGAAAATCATTGAGCTAAATATGAAGGAAGGAGCCATATGTAGGCCCGATATATTTCAAGCATTCAATAATTGCTAATTTTAAAGAAACCACATCCTAGTGGTGATGACAGAGGATACTGTGCCTTCTGTGATTAAAAAATATGATGCTAATTCATGACTCAAAGTTTTCCTGAATTGGCAACACCCTTTTTTCCTGTTTTTATTTTAATGCTTTCCTTACAGAGTTACCTCATTTCAACCTGTTGGGGGGTAGTCTCAGACACGGCAAGCTTTGTCTCCAAAGGGGACGTACGTGCATATCTCAGAGCTAGCCTGAACTTAGAGGCCAGCTAAAGGCTTGTTGTCACATACATCCAAGTCCCTGTAGGCAGCTGCCCCTTCTACCTTGTTCCAAAAACTGACATCTGACTATTCCCCTACCTGTCACTTAAGAAGGGCACCCAGGGATGGACAGCAGCTATGTGTGCTTCAGATAGCAAACAGCATGGATGAGGCCCCTTCACTGAGAACTCTGAAATGATACACAGTTTCGCACAAAGAAAACAAATCAACTGAAATATGCCACTTCCTGAGTTTCATGTTAACTTTTACAAGAAACTGAAATATATCACATTTTTTTTAAATTAGTGATTGAAACATGTTTTGTGAGGAAAAAGGAATGGCAGATTCAGCTGTTAAGTGTTCACAGGTCCTGTCCCTGTTACAAGTCACACCTATTTTAAGCCAACATATTAGACTAAATCGGGCCCTTTATCTTGCTTTTATTATTATTATTATTATTCAGAAAATGGCCAGGATGAGGGGAAAATACTTTTATATATTCTCTATAGTGGGATCCCAGAAATAAGCCTTTGCATTAGCTGCAGCAAACATACAGACCCAAGGGAGTTTGGCTTGCTTATTGTATGGGTTTGGTTTGGTTTTTGAAATTGGGTTTCTCTGGGGCCCAGGCTGTCCTTGCTATATAGCTCAGGCTAGCCCCTAACTCCCAGACCTGTAACTCAGTGAGTATCCTGACTTAGCTGTCCAAGCACTTGGGTTATAGTGAAGGCCCACCATCCAAAGCTTGATTTTTCTTTAATAATGCTTTGAGACCTGAGATATCTAGATAGCAACTTCTCACCTTACCTCAAGTCAAGACTGACACTCTAACTAGGATCCCTTCCCATTCCACCAGTAAACTCCTCTAAAGAAAAGCCCTAAGTATTTCCTTCGCCTCCCGTTCTCTCCAAAAGCTGGAAAACCTGCCTGCTACCCCTACCTTTAGCTGACCGTATTAATGTTAGCAGTGATACCTCACTGATGAACCTCGGAGACAGCTTAGTCCTTGTCCCAGTTATACAAACTAGCCCTTCGTCCATCACCCACCCTCAAGACTGCACCAAGATGACATGCTATGTGAGACCTTCTCAAGTCCCAGCTGGTGACCTTGGGCCCCCATCCCCAGCACTATACAAAGGCACCTTTGTGTGTTCTGAGTGCCTTCAGTACACCCACACCCCCAGGCGCTATTTACTTTTCTCCACCACCAGCTAAGAGAGAATTGGGAGTTGGTTTAGCCTTCTTTGTCTTTATACCACACCACCTGCCTGGCTAGGCTTGGCTGGCAAATGAGGCGTTTCAATGTGGCGAGTGAGGCAGCCAGCCCAGGCAGCCCTGAGTGGTCGTTACTCCTCATGGCATCAAGACACATAGATTTGCTCTAATTTTCTTTCAAGCCACAAATCTGTACACAATTGTCCATACCTTCTCCATCCCAGGTTAAGGGGATAGTGCCTTCGACCACCGTGTAACGCAGAGAATCCAAATTCCTTTTGTACCTGAAAAGAAGCCTGGACAAAAATGAGTGTGTGGTGTGAGAATCCGGGAAAGCTGGGGGATGTGTCTATTACCCCTGCCACATCCCTCTTCTCTTCCCCTTTTCATCTCGTTCCCAAGCTCAGGCACCTCCTAACCTTCTAATCAAGACAAATCTTTCACACGGTAATTAAAATACAGCTCATCTTCAAGGGGAAGAGGAAAACAAAGGCTGAGACAATGAGCTAACTGTGCCAAACAGCATGGTTCACCCCCTCCTGCTCCATACCCCCTCCCCAACCCTCCCCGGCTTCCTCATGGCTGGCTTTTAAGTATTTTCACAGGAAGGAGAAACTCCATTCCCGCTGAAAGGTAAGAGAACAGACAGCCCAGAAAATGATTTAATTCAATTTCATATGCAAAACGCTCAGGACTATTTAAGACAGACGTTGGGTTCCCTGCTCACTAAAGTCACATTAGGTGGGAAAGGGGACAAGAGACACTGATTCATCTGTAACTGTCAGGTTAGGGCAGAATATTGCATTAGTAGGACACAGACCTGCAATACAAGGAGTGGCAAGGTATCCCAGAGCAGGCTCTGCAGAGCAGAGAGGCAAACTGTCCTTCTAATGGCTCAGAAGGTAGAGAAGGAACTCCCACTCCACCAGGCTATGTGTGCTTGATTACATTAGCACAACTTGTAGCATTCTGCAGAGCAGCAACCTTGATTCTATTACAGTTCTGGATCATCTGTAAAGGCCACTGTTTTACTTGGCTCCCCCACACCACCTGCCTTTTCTACAACATCTCCTACCAGCATATTCAAGCATTAGCAGTTGGGATTTCTAAATTCTTTTAGCCATTGATGGCCGCCAGCAGTCAAATTAAATTCAAAGGGTTTAGTATAGCTCCGGGTTTTAGCTATATAATTTACTAAGAATGCCCAAAGCAGTTGCAATCTAGTTTTCAGTTCAGCAATGAATGCCATTTCCTAACAAAATCTGCCGGAAATCTCCTTTTGGGGCTCTGGGAAAGGAGGGAGGGGAGTGTGTCTTCCTTCTGGCACTGGCTCAAAAAAATTGGGGGCTGGGGGCAGGGGAGAATTCCTAGAGAAAAAGATAGACCTCGTGAGGTGAATGCAGTACTGGATATGGAATCTAAAGAATGGGGTGGTGTTGATGGATGGCCAGGGTACCCGGGTTAGTTGTAGACATCTACATTTTCTTTTCTATATTTTTTTTTCTTGTTCTAAATCTAACGCTGTATCAGTTACATCTCCACTGTTTACCAGTATAGGCCTAGCCAAAGTCATGGTTCTCTAAAAATAAAGAAAATCTTTGTAGAAACTCCAGGTTTGATCATTCTTGCATGTTTAATGATAACCTTAGTCTGCTTTCAATGGAAGAGAAGACTGTCAACCCCTGGACGTGGTCCTAATCTCATTTCTAGCATTTAGGACTGACAAAGTACCATGGCTTGTAGTTTCTTCATGCCTCCATCTCACCACCACCCCCCCCCCCTTGAAAAGCAACGCAAGCATGGCAGGAGAGCACTGCAGAGTGGCTCTCCTAGCACTTGTGGGGCAAAGTAGACAGAGCACAAGGTAGGCTACATAATGAGACTTTGTCTTTAAAAGGCAACTTTAAGTCTATAGTTAGTGTAGAGCATTGCTTGCTTTCTTCTATGAGAAGATAGCCTTCTAAATGGGGCGCCTACATGATGGCCTCCAGGGCTCTTGGAGGACGGGGCAGGAAGAAGAATGTGAGAGGTAAATGCTGAGGAAGAGAGCTATGGAACACTGTCTACTGGACATGACATGGCTGTCACGCTGTTAATCTCATAGTAGTTGTGGCTATCTCCAGAAAATGGAGCCCCATTGACATTCCACCACGAATGGGAGAAGGGAATATGAGGCCCCACCCTCCCTGGGGAGCTATTAGTCACTAACGCTTGCTGGCAAAAGGGTTATTTTCTTCTGTGGCTTAATCATTCCAGTTGCCCTGTTCCAGCAAAGAACCCCTAGTCCATGTTTATGCGAACGACCCTAACTAAACTCAGTGTGTCAGAAAGAAAAACAAAGTCATAAAAACATGGGGTGGGACTTATGGGATGCTCTAATAATAATAATAATAACAACAACAACAAGAACAAGAAGAATAAGAACAAGAACAAGAAGTTGTTTTAAGATAGTCTCTCTTAATATGAGATTTGAAAAGGCATGAGCGAACACTTAGAAAAACATTTAGAGTCACCTGTAGCGTCTGAAAACTGCCAGTGCCATTAGGTCTTGCTTTTAGATTTCATCCTCTCTCACACTGGCACATGGGAGTTCTGCATTCTAACCATATGGACAAAGTAGCTGAGGGCAGTGCAGCCAACAGTTGCCAGGTGAAAGAGATACATGTGCACTCTCCCTATCACAGAGACAGGATGCTCCACTGAAGGAGGCAGTAGCAATCAAATCATCAGACTGAATTAATTTAATTAATAAATGGCATAGTTCGGAAGCCCATTAGAGAAGTCAGAGATGTTGGCTATCTACCCAGAGCAGTGGTAATCACTCACCACCAGGCCAGCTAAATGCAACTCCAGAAATCAGACCGTTAAAGGATAAATTGAACAGAGCCAAGCTCCTAATGGCTCTAATGATCTAATTCTGTTTGTTGATCTCACGCCTATGATTTTCCGCTCAATAAGCCCCTTTATAACTTACAATAAACTGTATAGTTTATAAAATTTAAAAAGACTAGCTGGGAAGCTGTTTTGTGTGGTTTTTATTTTTTTATTTATTTATTTTTTTAAGAATTAAATTTATTTTTTTTTATTTTCATATTTTATTTACATTTCAAATGTTTCCCCCTTTCCAGATCTCCCCTTTGGAACCTCCCCATTCCCTCCGCCCTCCCCCTGCCTCTATGGGGATATTCTCCAACCCACCTCCCCACCCCACCCCCCACCCACTCTCGTCTTCCCTCCTTGACATTCTCCTATACTGGGGGATATAACACCCTCAGGCCCAAGGGCCTCTCCTCCCCCTGAAGGGTAACAAGACCCTCCTCTGCAGTCTTTGTGGCCAGCACTATGGGTCCCTCCATGTGTATTCTTTAGTTGGTGGATCAGTCTCCAGAAGTATGGGGGGTCAGGCCAGTTGCCAGTGTTGCTACCTCCCTGGGGCTCCACACTCCCTTAGCTCCTTCAGTCCTTTCTCCAAGCCCTCCATCTGGGACCTCGTACTCAGTACTACTCTTCCTGCGAAGTGACTCTTGGGTATTTCAAACTTTTAGGGTAATAACCACTTAACAGTGAGTACATACCATGTTCATTCTTTTGTGACTGTGTTACCTGGCTCAGAATGATGTTTTCAAGATCCATCCATTTGTCTACGAATTTCATGAAGTCATTGTTTTTAATAGCTGAGTAGTATTCCATTGTGTAAATGTACCACATTTTCTGTATCCATTCCTCTGTGGAGGGACATCTGGGTTGTTTCCAGCTTCTGGCTATTATAAATATGGCTGCTATGAACATAGTGGAACATGTGTCTTTATTACATATTGGAGCATCTTCTGGGTATACGCCCAGGAGTGGAATAGCTGGGTCCTCAGGTAGTATTATGTCCAATTTTCTGAGGGTCCACCAAACTGATTTCCAGAGAGGTTGTATCAACTTGCATTCCCACCAGCAATGGAGGAGTGTTCCTCTTTCTCCACATCCTTTCCAACATCTGCTGTCACCTGAGTTTTTGATCTTATCCATTCTGACTGGTGTGAGGTGGAATCTCAGGGTTGTTTTGATTTGCATTACCCTGATGACTAAGGATGTTGAATATTTCTTTAGGTGCTTCTCAGCCCTACGAGTTTCCTCAGTTGAAAATTCTCTGTTTAGCTCACTTCCCCATTTTTTGATAGGGTTATTTGTATCTCTGGAGTCTAGCTTCTTCAGTTCTTTGTATACATTGGATATTAGCCCTCTATCAGATGTAGGATTGGTAAAGATCTTTTCCCAATCTGTAGGTTGCCGGCCCTAATTACAGTGTCCTTTGCCTTACAGAAGCTTTGTAATTTTATGAGGTCCCATCTGTCAATTCTTGACCTTAGAGCGCAAGCCATTGGTGTTCTGTTCAAGAACATTTCCCCTGTGCCCAAGTGTTCGAGACTCTTCCCTACCTTCTCTTCTATTAGATTCAGTGTATCTGGTTTTATGTGAAGGTTCATGAGCCACTTGGACTTGAGCTTTGTGCAGGGAGATAGGAATGGATCAATTCGCAATCTTCTACATGTAGACCTCCAGTTGATCCAGCACCATTTGTTGAAGATGAAATCAGCCCTAGCACAGAAAACCAGGACCAGGCACAGAATCCTCAGACTCCAGATCACCCCACCACCACCAGCTCACCCCTCTCTGCCTCACTTACACCCTAAGCAGTCCAGGACCAGTGCTCCGAAGGTGTGGCAGAAAAGAAAACAAAGGCCAACGCTTTAATGTCTTCTTCTAAGACAATGGAACAAAAGTCAAAACTAGCCAGGTTTGTACACTGTAAATGAGTCCTCTCTCCAAGCGTCCCCACTCCTAGCTGAACCCATCTCCACCCACTCCAGTTCCTAACAAGAAACCACATTTATTTGGAGAGCAGCAGACAGAAAATTAATGTAGTCAGCCTTTCACTTTCCAATTAATTTAGTGAGGCAGAAACTATATAATCCAATTCGATCAAGTCTGCATATGAAAATATCAGCTGCAGAGAGACCTAATAGACGGGGGCAGTGAAGGTAGATGGCATTTTAATCTTATTTTTAATTACATCAATTGAGGGCAGGGGCTGCACGTTACAGTGCTCATGTGGAGGTCAAACGGCAACTCGAAAGTTGGTTGACTCCTTCTGCCAGGTCCCTGACAGGGATCAGACTCAGACCATCATATTTAACAGAAAGCACATTTCTGCAGAGCACCATCTCACCTGTCCTAACAGTAGTTTTAAAGGACTTCTGTGCCAGGTTAGTAGGCCCCTATGCATAGTATTTCAATTTCATCTCTGTAAGAACCCCACAAGGAAGAAATTGTTATGTCTATTTTACATAAGCTCTCCTTACATTGGAATTTTAAGTAACTTCCCAAGAATCACAGAAGAATATAGCAGTGCTGGGACAGTATCCAATGTCTGAGTCCTAAAATTAAAATTAAAATGAATGAATAATAAGGATTATGGTATTTGATGCATGGTTATTTATGGGATGCAGATATTTACCTGGTAGTATTTATTATCTTGTCTTTGTGTGTGCTGTGTGTGTTGGTGGATGTGTGGGTGTGTACATGTATGCCTTGGTGCACATACAGAAGTGATGTCTTTCGGGAGTTGGTTCTCTCCCTCTCCCTTGATTCTGAGGCAAAAAGTCTCTCTTGCTGTCTCTGGGCTGCATACTCTTGGCTATGGAGTCCTAGGGCTTCTGATTGATTCTCCTGAGCCCATTTCCAAGCTCAATGCAGGAATGACAGCATTGCACAAGCATGCCATACATCTAGCTTTTTTATACATGTGTCGGGAGATCAAACTCAAGTCATTAGGTATACATGGAAAACATCTGATGACCATCTCCCCAGACATGCCTGATGGTTTTAACAATTCAGTGTAAGTGTTGGCTTTGTCTTTATTTCGTGGCTGCCTTCAATGTCTTCTCTTACTGCATGAGAAACAACTCAGCCTGCATCCATTTTTTTTCTTTATCTTCATATTTTCTTTTCTTCACTCAAAGATTGGGCAGGGAAGATGATAAAGACTATGACTTCCAGGAAAAAAAAAATGAATTGAGTTTCATTTTACATTAACTCTGAGTATGGTTTGTCATATCTTACCAACAGACACGGGTTCACATGCATTTTTTTTTAACTAGAATAACATTTCGGAGGATTAGTATCCAGTAAAACCCACACAATGGATGGATATGCATCAGAGGCCTGAAAATTCTCCAGAAAGCAATTGCACTGAGTGCCATCTAATAATAAATCCACATGGACAGCCATGATCCAGGCTGCATGCATTGCCTTACAGCTCTGCCCCCTCCTGACTCCACACTGCAGTCTTTGCTAGACGCTCTGTGAGAGAGCAGATGTTCTGCTTTGGGTTGAGAAATCAACGGTTACCATTCGTATGTTCCAAAAATTCCAGGGCCTAGTGCTGCTGTTTTAAGGATGCTAATTAATTCCAACCCTTCTGCTCCAGTGTGCTCACAGTTTCAATCAACCACAATCTCAAAGGACCTCAATCCCCACTGTCTCCCCTGAAAGCTTGTAGAGAAAAACAAGCAGGAAACACACACTTAACCGACGTAGCAGAGACAAGGGAAACATCCAATATGCTCTGAGTTTGTATACTTTCCCATGTTGGCATCACTGCCATCCTTCCTGTTATATCCCTTGGAGTAGGTAGGCATAAACAGGTGATGAGCACAATTTGAAACAATGCCTACATATGCCTTTGGGTCATTTTCTTGTGTTTATTTACTATTCAAAGAGACTGATTTTGTAATCATAATTTTTTAAAAGCTGTTTCTGAATCAATAGCTTCTTCTATTATTTGTTTGGTTTTGAATCTGGAGGTGCTTGTGCATAATACCCAGCATGTTAAGAAAGTAAGTTTATGGGTTCAAAGCCCACAACAGATGGCTCAGTGGGCAAAGTGCCTGCTACACAAGCCCAAGTAGGAGGGCCTGTATCCATTCACCAGAATCCATGTGAAAAATGGCAGTCAATGGGAAACCATCAGTATTCCTACCACCAGTGAAATGGACATGGAAGAATTCCCAGGGCTTACTGGTCTACCACTCTACCCAGCCCGCAGGTTGCAGGTTCAGCTAAAGAACCTGCTCAAAAACTAAGCTGGAGGGGCTAGAGAGAAGGCCCATTGAGTTAGATAGAGCACTTGGCTGCTCTTACAGCAGACCAGCGTTTGCTTCCCAGCACCCATGTTGGATGACTCACAGCTACTTGTGTTGTGTAACATTGCTCCTAGATAACCTTGACCAAACATTTGCTCACCCTTAAACGGAAAAACCAGCAACATATCAAAGGAAGGGTACCACCCAAATCTAACTTGGTGAACCAATGAGTTTTATTGGGGTTACTTATAGAAGTAAGGATGAAGAGTTCCTTACAGAAGCAGAAATGACTCAACGACAGCTGCATCACCAAAACCTGCCCACCCCAACATGAGTGACAGCTCAAGAAAACTAGGACCCAGGAGCACACTGCAGAACTGGCTCAAAACTGTCTCTGTCCTTTCTGCATAACAGAAGCTTGCAGAGACAAGAGCTTGTAAAGTTCCTTAACCTTGGGCACATTTCTTAATTTGAAGCAATAATAATACCTTTTTAAATGTCAAGAATCAAGTAGAATGTAGTCAAAATCTATGGCACAAAGTAAAGGTGTGAAGACTGAACTATAGGCATATTGTCCCCTTGGCTGAAGAAGGGGCCTGTGAACCTTTCATATGAGTAAATTCAAAAGATCGTTTTGTGATTGTTGGAGGGGCATGAAAGGGTTAGATTTTTATCTTACAAAAATGGCGATAGGTAGATGGTTTGGTCAGTAAATGTTTTTCCTTGCAAGCATGAGGATCTAAGGTTCAGGTCTCCAGACTCACACATTTGCAATCCCGGCCCTGGGAAGGCAGAGATCAGTAGAACCCTGGGGCTCCTTACACAGCTTAGCCTACTAAAGACTTTCAGGCCAATGACAGAAACCTCCACGCCTATCTCACAAAGAAAATGAAAGGTGGACAGTGCTCCTGAGGAATGACCATGTAGATTGTCCTCTGACCTCCACAGGCATGTTCGCATACATGTATTCATATGAATATACACGCATGCAACTGCACACACATAAGCAAGCAGACATACAAAACAAAAAATATATAAGGGGCTTAAGTGAGAGACAGGTGAAATGAATAACAGATATTACAAACTGAACACTCCCTAAAATCCCTCAGCTGATATTTTAAGCCCTAATGGGATGGACACCAGTTTTGCCGTGTGAGAATGTTAAAATGCCAGGTATCTGCATTCTAGAGAAAGCCCCCTTCAGAATCTTACACTGAACTTGGACCTTTCAGAACTGTGATAAATAAATGCTTTTGTTTAAGTCAGCCAGTCTATGATATAGTGTCATGGCAACCCACACTAAGACGTGAGGGGACAATAGTGCTCTTCCATTCCCTACCTCTGTCGTCATGCTGTATCCAAGGAAGGGAACAGTTAGGGCCAGTGTAGGAAGGATCAGTCTGTTAAAGAGACTTATTTGAAAACCCATGCCCACATGGTGATGTTTTAGGGCCCAAGAAATACAGTAAATCACAGGTAGGGAGAAGGGAAGGAGATTGGAAGGGAGGGAGAGATTCCCCATTTCTCTGTGGTTACTTAAGGAGGAGCTTGGTTTTAAGAATCGCTGGCCTTGCAGGAACCACTGTTATAAATGCCAGTGCACCTACCTGAAGGTTATGAGTTCAGACATTACCATACAGAGTAAGGGACAAAGTCTAAAGTGTGTAATTTCCAGCAATAAAATTCAGTAGTAAAATCACACACACACACACACACACACACACACACACACCTATCTCTACGGAGGAAGTTCAACACCCTGCTAGAGTAGTAAGAACCAAGAGCTCTGAATTCTTAATATCAACATACCTTTCTGTGAGTCCACAGATGGGCGAGCATTCACAATAATGATTTTTATTATAAATGTTTATATTGATCCCAGAGGAAAACCATCCAAGCAAGAGCAGAGAACATGAAGAGCTTTTTATTCCCCAGAACTCAATGTCAAAATGTAAGTTCTAATGGTCGTAGCTACCATTTCTATGCGGGCTTCGCTGTCACTAACCTCAAGCAAACTATGTGAACACATATATCACACAGTGTCCTCATCTGTGGAAGAGCCTCGTTGACAGAGGCCCTTGAGACTCGACATGGGAAGATCAAAATAGCTCAAGATGATATATGGAGGAAAAACCAAAAAAAGCTGAGAAATGTAGAGGTTGGTCTATAACTGATGGCCAAATAGTGCAGCCCTCCGTAAATTATATTGTGTTCTGATGGATAGATGAAAAAGAACAGAAACCTTCGTGGCTCTGCCAAGAACAAAGAGACCTTGAGCGAGTCCTTTAAACTCTCTAAACCTCACTCCCCTGCTCTCTAAATGGAAGAGAACCATGAGGTATGTTTCACCCTTAGGGTTCCAGGTACTGTCCAGTCTCCAGAAGAAGAACTAAAATTACATTCCCCTCAAGATGTGGAGGGACTTGCATCACCCAGAGCTCAAAAGAATCCAATTCTTGACTGAGATCCTCTGTGAGCAAAGAGAAGCACTGAGAAGCCTTGCCAGGCACTTCACAGTCATTTGGTGATACAGACTTGAGTGCAGCTCTCTTAAGCACACCCAGATGTCTGTCCCACTTGGATGTGTGGTTAAAAATTAATGCTTGACCTAAGGAGATGCACAAAGGACCCTTTCTAGGGTTATAACCACAGTGTTGCACAGCCAATAGGGCGGCTCCACAGAGAAGATGACACACTGTGGCTTGTATCTTCCAATGACGCTCACTGTTGAGTTTAACACACTATATATTTGTGCACACTCTCTCCTCAATAAATATAAGCCAGCCTATAGAGAAGGAAGGAAAAAAACTCAAAGATATCACACACACACACACACACACACACACACACACACACACACACCACTAACTGCCGAAGACGAATCTACTTGGAAAATACAAGTACATAAGCAATTCCAAATGATTTTCCGCGGTATCACAGGGCTCAAGATAGAAATGTATTCACTGTGTTCCGTCAGTAAAGTGAACCTCCAGTTCTACATGATTAGTGTTCTGAGACTTCTCCAGTGAAAGAACACATGGATGGAGAGAAAGGAAGTATAACTTGGGAGAATGCTCACACCAGAAAGGGAAATCCATACAAATGGAAGCATTGAGGCGGGAAACCTCAGAGCAACCAGGATAAAAGCAACCGACTCTTGCAACTTTGCTCAACCACCTACAGGTCATTAATCATTGTGTCTCTTCCTCCTTAATTAAATCCTGTCTAATACCATCAAACCAATCAGTACAAACACCTCCTTGACCCAAAGTTCTTTGTTTCTTTCCCCAGAATCACTCATTTTATGAAAGTGAACTGGCTAGATGCTAGACATCGGTTTAGAGGTCGGAAGGGCCAGCCTGTCCACTAACATGGAGAAAGAAACGACCTTCTCATTTTTGTTTACATGCAGAAAGAATAGAGAGCTATGTGCTCTGTCCTCCTCTCTATCTTCTTACCTTAAGGTCAATTATCTGCCTGTGGCTGATCCATTCATTTCCATCCACAAGAAAAAGCATGGAAGTATGTCAGGAACGTAAGAAGCCAAAAGCTGAAGCATTGGGAATGCCTTTGGAAGACGGTGTTCAGAAATACAGACAGGACTGTATAGAGCAATACACCACTGCTCTGTGAGCAAGTTATTCATACTGTTACCCTTAGCCACAGAAGCTACCAGGTCTCCATAACAAACTTCCTTTGAAAATCAGCAGGACCTAAAGCACAAGACAGCATCAGCTTCACATCATGACCAAGAATAAACTGAGAACCAAGGATGACCAAGGACAATGTCAAAAGTGAATGAGCTGTATAAAGACATCCCAGTCCAAGATGCACAGTGGCTCCAAAAGACTATAGATTTTAATGTCCGATTGCCTGTTGATGCTATAGTACTAGACAGTAGCACATGGCTCGCCTTTGCAATGATGTTGAGGTAGCCAAACTTGTGACACTGCAGTCACATAGGACAGCATGTAAGTATGCACAGTGCAGTACACTTGATAATGATAACAACTATGTTACTGGCTTGTGTATTTACCATTCCTGTCTTTATCATTGTTTTAGAGTGTAATCAGTAACCCTTTTATTTTGAACGCTTGCTAGGAACCTCTATGCTGAGGTAACCCTATGTCTCTTCAGTGGATCAAGAGGTCATGTTGCATAGTTGGCCTTGACCATCTAAGCTGTATGCTGGTACTCCATGATGTTCAAGTAATAACAATCTCACAAGATGGAGTGTTCATCAGCAGTATCTCTGCCATGAAGCTTCACATAGAACAAAAGAGAAGCTGTTTTCAAGCACACTGAGCAGTTACCTTGCTCACAACAAAGGTAGCCTAAATCATACCATTTCCAAGGGTTAGAGTCCTTTAAAACCTGTTTTTAAAAACTTTTTTTAATCAATAAATTACTTTCCTTGCAAGGTTTCTGCTTCAATTAGTTTCTGAAACACTGTGGGTCTATTGTTTTAAAGTTTGTAGCTTCTGAACCACTGTGGGTCTATTGTTTTAAAGTTTGATGCCGGGCCCTTCTCCTTCCACCCTCACCCTTTGACAAGCTCCTCTCAACTGGCACTTTCTATTTATATTTCAACATATTAGTATAACAAATTTAAATAAAATTCTCCACTTGTATCATTAATTAGCATTTGGCAATGGGCCTGATTAAATGCCCTTGGCAACAAAATGATTTAAATATCAAAAAGGTTATTTTTATCATTTATTAAAACTGCCTGTTCGGCAACAATTCCCACCAACTTCCCCTCCTTCGCTCAGAGGCCAAGTGTGGCTCCTAATACACCTCTCCGGGTTGGATTGCATAGCTGTCAGTCAGCTGCGTCCACTACTCTAACAATTGAGAAAAGTGTCTCACAATGAGAGCCATTCAATTGAGTCTTCTTTTTTTAGTTTAGATGAATAAAATAATCCTCTTTTAATCCAAGTTAAACTTCTAAGAAATTAGATTTTTTTTCTTCTGGTTATCAACACTTTACAGAACTACAAACAAACTATTTAACCAGAAGATCTAATGGAGCTCCACTGTGAAATGGAAGGGACTTGGTCAAGTACCCAGACTGACTATGAACTGTGCATGGTGTAGAAAAGCCACCAACCAAAGAATACACATGGAGCAACCCAGGGCCCCAGTTGCATATGTAGCAGAAGATGGCCTTATCTGGCATCAATGGGAGGGGAGGCCCTTGGTTCTGTGAAGACTTGATGCCCCAGTGTAGGGGAATGCCAGGGCAGGGAGGTGGGAGTGGGTGAGTGGGGAGGGGAGCACCCTCACAGAAGCAGGGGAGGAGGGGATGGGGTAGGAGGTTTTCAGAGGGGAAATCAGGAAGGGGGGAACATTTGAAATGTAAATAAATAAAATAACCAATGACAGAGAGAGAGAGAGAGAGAGAGAGAGAGAGAGAGAGAGAGAGAGAGAGGCTGGTCTTTGCTTTGTAACTCTGAACTTTCATTCATGGAACTCTCATGTTCAAACCTGACTTTCCATGTCAGCACATGTCCCAGTGCCTAGCAAACTGTAAATACCCTCCAAACATGAGTTGAAGAAGGAAGTGACAAATACCATTCATTCTACACCAAAGGCTGAGCAGGAGAGATGGTTCCAACAGGAGAGCTTGCTGCTCTTCCAGAGAACCTGAAATCAGTTCAGGATAGACATACTGGACTGCTTAAACCCACTTATAACTACAATTCTAGGGGTTTGGTACCCTCTTCTGGCCTCTGTGGGCACCCATACATGCATGGCTTACATCCACACAGAAACATGCACACACACACAAAAAGTAAATCTTAAAAAGTAAGTAAGGGATACGGTTGAATGTTTCTCCTTGCTTGTGATTCTAATTAACTGTGAGATATAGTTATCTACAATAAATAATGTGGAGGGAAAATATTGGGAGAAAGCAATACAAGAAACCTTAGAAAATCATGTTTTCCCTGTTTATGAGGTGATCTGAGTAAATGGACTAGAGAAATGGAGAAAAGGTCAATGAAGAAAGAGAGTAAAAAGAAGTTTGCCCATAATTGAATATATATATATATATATATATATATATATATATATATATATTCCTTAAATAACTCTTCTCACTGAGTCATCCATGAGATGCTAAAGATCATCATTGTATGAAATGACTAAAAATACCCATTTACTGTGATATTCCAAAACAGAATGTTTTGTGATTTTCTGACACATCGGGGGAGTTAGAAAAATTGTCCCATGATAATTAAGGGTTTGGTCATTAGAATAAAATGCTAGAAATGAAGACTCTTATTTAATAAAACTTTTTCAATGTTCCCTTGACATAAAAGTAAATAATTATGAAGCAAAGAAAATGAAAGACAAAATAAAATAGGGGGTTGAATGTTCATGTGTTTGGGAAACCCTCAAGAAAGAGAAGCTGGGCATGGTGACAGTGACCTTTACTCTCAGAACTCTGGAGGCCGAGGCAGGCAGATCTCTGAGTTCGAGGCCAGCCTGGTCTACAGAGCCAGTTCCAAGACAGCCAGGGCTACACAGAGAAACCCTGTCTCTAACAGAAAAAAGAAAGAAGAAAGAAAGAGAGGGAAGGAGGAGGGAGGGAGGGAGGAAAGAGAGAGAGAAGCAAAGAATAAGACAGAGAAAGAAACAAAGAGAGAAGTAGGAAACGTCTAGAGCAAGATAAAATGTTGCATATGATGAACTGAACATCAAAGTCTGGAGAGGGGGTAGTTAGAAAACACCCACCATCTTTTGTCATAAGACTGTTACTCAATTTTTAGTCAAAAAAAAAAAAAAAACCAAATATGGAAAGAAATCAGAGCTGATCTAAGACACACTGTTAATCAGTCAGACATTCACAAACAGAACAGGGCTACTTTTCAGTCACAACTCACCAGTGAAGAAGGCCAGTTTCAGGACAAGTTATATAGGATTGAAATTGCCCTCTGGATATCAGTGCTAGTTTTCATATCCTCCTCCAGAACACTCAGTTCCCACCATTTTAGGAAATACACATTGCTTTGATTGGTTGCAGGCTCTTAATTTTCTTCGCTCCTTTCTTTGGTGCTGAGGACGCAAGTTTAGTTCCCAGCACCCAGGTCAGATGGCTTACAATAGCCTGTAACTCCAGCTCCAAATCCCCTGTCTACCCTCTGCAGGCACTGCCACACATGTATGCTTGCTCATACATAGATACACATACATTCACATAGACAAAAATTAAAATAAATATAAAATAATAAAGCAACAAGCAGATGAATGGACTTGCCTACTTTGCGAGGAAAAGGGATTAAAAAGAATGATCTCGCCAGATGTTGTCCTAAGGATATTACATGTATTATCTCTCTTAATCCATACATCCCTGAAATTAGTATACTATAAGAATATTATTTCTGTTTCAGAGATAAAAGAATTTAGAGTCAAGAGGATTTACCAGTTTTCACAAAGCTGACAATGTGCGCCAATAGGAGATGAACATAGGTCAGTTGAAGCAAAAGCAGCTATGATCCCCTCCTAGACCTTACAGAGTCCACGATGAGAGGAGGGGCTCAGGATAACAGCCATGCGCTTATTCTGGGCCACAAATATACACCCATCTTTGTATAATCTTTTCCGGGTTCACAGTAAGCACTACCAATGACTTCCCTCAGCTGCTCTGCAATTTTGTCCTGTACCCTGGAGATAATTGTCACACGTGAGGATTGTGACTCTTGTGGGTACTGTTTAACTAAAGCTCCTGTAAGGGGAATATTGCCTCTGTTATGAGTACTAAGCTTGTCTACTGGTCTTATCTTGGTCTTATGATCTTTACTATCACAACTGCCACCAGGACCAAAATGGATCTTCTTATTCTCTGCAGCTTCTTGGCAGTGCCTTGCAAATAACTGTAGCAAATGGCTGCTGCACTGAGCTGAAATCTAATGAAGTGACCTGGGTTGTCATGATTTGCAGAACCGGGTAGCTGAGTCTTCATCAGCTTTTACCCAGGTACTTCCTGTGGCCTGTGCCTCAAGTTTGTGCTTGGTGATATCATGATTATATCCTAGTGACATTTTGCTATTTCATTTTTCCCCAGTATCTTTTGATTTTAGGGTTTGGGTCAGGTGGTGGTGGTGGTGGTGGCGGCTGCTGCTGCTGCTGCTGCTGAGATAGGGTCTCACTTTGTAGCCCAGACTGGCTTTCAACAGCTGGCCTTGAACTCACTATTCTTCCTGCTTTTCCTTCCCAAATGTTGAGCTATAGGTATCCATGCCACCAGGATCAATATCTTTTAAATAGAAAATAAAACCAGTATAAACACCTATAAACATAGACATAATAGATTTTTATACCTTTAAACTTTGCTACTAGGAGATACAAGTTAGCATCACAAACAAATACAGGTGGTCTTTCTAGTGATAATTTCCCCATTAGGGAAGTGGAAAGTGAACATTTTATCCCAGAATCCTTTCAATTATGATGACTCAATTCTGGGAGCAGCATTCAGTTCTTACAAGTTGGGAGAAGAGAGCAGGAATCAGAAACATCAGGGCATCTTATGATTTACTCCCTTTCTTGTTTAGGATTCCTCCCCACATTTGGCTAGTTCTGAGACCCACCCACTCCACCCCCTGAGTCACTTAATCTGCCGATTTCTGATCCTTTTCTTCTTCTCCACACAGTGGAGAACTGCCACAAGGCCACTCTGGTGGCTAATATAGGCAAATCCTTGGGGATTTAATTAAGGAGCCACTGAGATGCTTCCATCAAAGGACAGTTCAGCCTCGGCTGCCTGGCTGCTGTTTGTGCAGGTTAACTGCTTAACAGTCCTTTCAATCTTCCAGAGTCAATCTGTGTTTAAAGGCTGGAGGTGAGTGGGAGGACCGGGCAGTTTATCGTCCCTGCCTTCTCATTTATCATCACAGGGTACCACCTCAACTGATCAAAACCAAGGGCCACATATCACCCGAGTTATTGGGATGAAAGGCAAAATACATTCTTCGTTTGCTCTCTATAAGAGTATTTCAAATAATCACGGCAATAAATCTGATTTTAAAAATACTCTGAAATTGATCTGGCTTCCTCAAGAGCAGAATGACTATGGGTTTGGCTTTCCCAGAGCAGTTGTAGGCATTTTTCCAATGCACAATTTTCCAGTGTACAAATATTCCTTTTTAAACATTTTCACCAGCCTATGAATATTCTTACTTCTCAGGTCAGCTTGTAGAACTGTGTCAGTCTGCACCCTCTGCCTGCAGCCTGCACATCTGCTCTTGATTTACACAGGGAATGGCGGGTTATCAGCAGGCTGAGTTCAGCTCTAATCTGCTGCCTGACATAAGGCCATAACCCTCTGAAGCACCTCAGTGTACATATGGCCTGGTAAAATAGCATTCATTCAAATTGCACTCTCTCTGCATCTAACCTGAAATTTAACGTGATCAAAATTTTATGTAGTGCCTATTGTGTTCCTATAGGGTCAAGAGCCATGGAAAGCCTTGCTTAAGAAGCAGACTGGATATGGCAGCTCAGAGGTAGCGTGTGTGCTTAGCATGCACAGACCCTGGATTCAGTCCTCAGCATCAAGAAACAGAAGAGGAGGAGGAAGAGGAGGAGAAGAGGAAGAAGAAGAGGAAGAAGGAGGAGGAAGAAGAGGAGGAAGAAGAGGAGGAAGAGGAAAAGGAGAAGGAGAAGGAGAGGAAGAAGAAGAAGAAGAAGAAGAAGAAGAAGAAGAAGAAGAAGAAGAAGAAGAAGAAGAAGAAGAAGAAGAAGAAGAAGAAGAAG
>JADRCH010000160.1:1226111-1249551 GCA_019843965.1 Rhynchomys soricoides
AGAAGAAGAAGAAGAAGAAGAAGAAGAAGAAGAAGAAGAAGAAGAAGTAGTAGTAGTAAACACTAGGGCAGATAAAGGACCAAAACTGCAACTTTCAAAGAAATGCCAGAAATCAGGCCACAAGCATCAAACAAGGACAAAAACTGAAAGTAGATTTTTTTTTTTCTTAATCTATTGAGAAGACATGACAAGTTTTGACATTGAGAAGAAATGACATAAATGTGACAACCTCAGGCCCTTAACACAGAAAACTTGAAGCAAAACCCTGTGCCAGAGAGACAGATGGAAGTCATCATTCAGTCCCAGAATCCTAAAATACATGGGGCTTTTGCACACCATCCCTCTGAACTATGAGAGTAACATCATTTAACACAATCATTAAATGCAAGAGCCATAACATGCACAACAACCATGTGTAGGTGATAGCAGCCTGCTGGAAAAACACCCAGGACACATCAGACTCTGCTGGCAGACTGAACAAAGAGAGCTTCACAGGACTCCCACACAGTGCTGGAAAACGGAGTGATCCACAGAAAGCAATGGAGGAAAGATGACAAGCACCAGCTTAGCATCATTCAGCAAGCTCATGATCAGGAATAGCTCAGCTGAGAATGGTGATCTCTGTGCCCACAGATCGAGCACAGGCTAACTGTACAGATGGCAGCTACAAAGGGGGAGGCCTAAGTGGTCATTTTGAGGACAAGATATGCCTCTTCTAGGGGTCTCCAAAATAGAGCATTTTTGAAATGAAATGTTATCTGTGAACAGGCCATTACAGCCCACGACAGCATGAACTAACAAAGCCTGAAGGCCAGTGAGGCCACTTTCTCAGCCTGTTTTATTATCTCTTGTCACTGTTGCTATGACAACTTTTCAGAGGCCTTATTGAGGACCAAGAAAAACCTCTACAGGCACTGATCTTGTCTATAGGACATGAAAGAGCTGGTCAGTTTGGTGGAGGTTAAATGGTCAGGACAGCACACAAGCATTGCTTGGGAGCCCTCTATCCCCAATTTCAAAAATTGTCTGAAATATTCATTTATATTGTTATAAAAGTATATAAAAGATTCTTTATAAACCTTAATATAATAATTCAACAGAACCCCCCCCCCAAGACTGCCCTTTCTGATTCCTGGACTCAAAATAAATTTTTCTTCTGTCTCAGCACAAGCATAATAAGTGGTAAGAGGATTTTGTCTGTTCGTCCATTTGTTTGCTTGTTTGCTATGTTGGTGGTGGTGGTTTCTCAGACCACTTGGCATTAAACCTCATGAGAAGGAGGCTTTTGATGCAGAAAACCCAAATAGAAAATGGAGCTCAGAAAGTGCTCCATTGACTCCATGATCAAGGACATGAAACCAAAGTAAAACAGAGAGGGAAGAACGTTTCCTTGTTGCCCCTTTCTTTCGAGAACCATACTGATTCCCTCTGTGGTTATTTACTTACCACTTTCCCCAACGTGGTTCTCACGATAATTGCTAACTTTGTGAGATGTCAGAACCCGACCACTTACGTAAAGCGAAGTGCCTTTCGACATTTATGAAGTGCAGATTTTCTATAAATATAGGAGAGTGCTAATCACCCAAGCACCCCTTGGTACAGTAGATCAATACTGAAGATGAAGACTCCTCTTTCATTGAAATTCAGAAGGGAAAAAATCCATTTGTTACCTCTCTGATAAACTAGCACACTCTGTAACTTGCCAAATAAAATTTAAGATCAGAGCTATTGCTCAGACACAGAAATTTTAGGGAGAAAACAGTCACGGGTCAACCTGAACTATATCCTTTCCCTGTCTAGATCTATAGATAGATATATGAGCACAAGCACCTTTGGGGAGAGAGAGGGCAGCAAGCTTGTCACTCACCTTGTGATCCCTTATAAAATAAAACCATCCATTGTGAGTAACCTGTAACATAAAATAAGCAGTGATATGCATCACAAAATGGCTGGAAAAGCAGATAAGCTTCAAAGGTGATTTGGGGATTATTAAGTGTAAATTTCACTTCTACTTTAGAGGAACACTTTCTTTCCTCCAAGCCAGAGGCAGATGCTGGAGACTTCGAGATGCTGGCTGGTGTGTCTGTGGAGGGTACACCGAATCTGCATCTGAAGCTTCTGGGGGTCTGAAGATGGATAGTGAGGCTTATTTGTTCTTTCAAATCTTGTCAGGCTTGCCTACAGCCCCAGCGAAGGCCAGATATCTTCAGGAAGTAAAGTAAAGGCCACACCAGCAGAGGCTGTGTCTATCTCTCAAACGGCATGAAAGACAGTTCCATTTCAGTGTCTAAAAGCTCCAGAGTGGCTTACTGGCTCCTCCTCTCATCAGATTTGAATATGTTGAGGGATCAAGACTCTAACTACTGTATAGAAGGCTCCGTTATACACAAGTGGTGTAGGTCTCTGAAAATATACCAAGTGTGATGGTTAGTTCTAATGGTCAACTCAACTCAGTGCAATCTAAAACCTCCAAGGAAGAGTCTTCATGAGGAACTGTCTGGATCAGGGCAGCCTATGTGCATGCCTATGAGAGATTTTCTTAATTGGATTCATCGAAGTAGGAAAACCTACCCTGAATGTTAATGGTACATTTCAAGGGCTGGGCCCTGGGCTGAGTGAAAAAGGGAACTTATTCTGAACTCTAGCATGCATACATAAATTCATTGCTCTCTGCTCTTACTGTGGATGTAATGTGCATAGCTTCTTCAAGTTCCTGCCTCCTTGACTACCCTATTTTAATGAACTGTGACCTAGAAACATGAACCAAAGAAACACTTTCTCCCTTAAATTGTTTTTGTCAGAGAATTTATTATAGCAGCATGAAACAACACTAAGACACCAAGCACCATTTCTCAGTAATTGAACAGTATTTGTGGAGAGTTATGGAATCTATGTAAACTAGATCAGGTGGCACACTGATTCAAAGTGTCCATCTAGGAACCTGACCATCCTGTGCAAATCTTGGTTCTGCCATTTGCTAACTTGAGTGATCTTGTCAGACTCACTTTCCTTGGCTGTAAAATGGAGCTAAGAGTTTCCTTGCTTTATGCAGGGCCTGTGAGGGTGAAGTAAACTGGCAGCTCCAAGCACCTTGACAGGACAGACCTAGAATGAACAGACCTGGATAATCAGCTCAGGTCTAACCAAAAACCTACTGACATTCAGTACCTCAGGAGGTTACGGGCCTCCAATTTCACAGGGCTTACATAGACTGTTCGAAGGGGCATTTGTTCTTCCATAATTTCCCCCTGAAACAAAGGTATCCAGCCTATTATACAATAAGCTGTTTATTGCTAAATAGTCTTTCCAAGATATTTATCATAACTGACTTCATCATGCATCAATATCTTTTAAAGACTGTTAACTCCAACTTCAAAAGAGGAATGCTCAAGTCTGGAGAGGCAGATCAATTGGTCAGTACTTGTCTAGCATATATGAAGCTCTGGGCCCATCCTCAACAGCACATAGAACCAGACCTGGTGGCACACACCGCTAACCCCAGCACTCAGAAAGTGAAGGCTGGAGGAGTCTATTGTCAAGGTCATCCCTTGGGGCATTTTGAGTTTGAGATACATGATACCCAGTTTGAAAGAAAAAAGGGAGGAACAAAGACAAAGAGGGAGGGGAGAAGGTTGGAAGGAAGGGAGAAAGAAAAGATCAAACAGTAACCTTCCAATGTATAACCCAATTAGAAATAATAAATATAATAAATATTGGGCTTTTATGGACTACTCCCTTCCCACTAGGCATGTTCTTAAGTACCTGAAGTCTTCATTTTGTTTAATCTTCAGAAGCGTCAACAGGAAGTTATGAGCTCTTCTGGCTCATAAACCAGAGAGGAAGCTGATTAGGACCGGCTCACCTAAAATCACACATGTACTAGAATAACACATGAAGCTGTGACAGAGAAACCCCGGATCTTAGCTGCAGGACAAAAGCTTTCTGCTTGTGTGTCCGCTTGATGCAGGAGCAGGAGGGTGGTGGGGCTGCGCCTTATAGTGCATCCGAGGACCAACGCTCTTTCAGTCTTCTTAGACCTCTTCCAAGCCTCTCCCAGCAGCTTGCCTTTCATCCGGCTCACAGGGAAGAAAACGAGGATCTCACGAGTGTTTCTAGTCCCAGCCCAGAGAGTGGTTAAGACTATTCCTAGACTCATTCCAAGGGCCATGTCATGTCATATACCACTGACATCTCAAGGAGGCTGTGGAATGGTGCCATCCTTGACACTCTTGGTGTCAAGACTCACGGCCAGGAAACAGCGGAGCCAGGGCCTGAACACCCGGCTCATGAGACCTTACTACACCATTCCAATCTCACATTAGCCTTGCAGATTCCCTCCCCCCCCAATCCCCAACCCCCGCATCACCCTGCCAGCTGCCTTCTCAACAGCTTGTTAAGACTCTCTCACTCCAGCTAAAGTTGTACTTGTGAATTTTTCTTAAAGTACACACACACACACACACACACACACACACACACACCTAGTTATATTTAACTATCTTGACTTAGTTTATTAACCTCAAGGAAAAGTTAAGAGTGCTGTATGACTCACACTGACCTACCTCTGTTTTTCATCAGCCTTCCATCCCACCAACATGGACCATCTCTACCCAAGAAGGTGTCTCCTCAAAGTCCATATCAAAAAAGAGTACTATTCTACTAAATTTAAATTTGCGACAACCAAGATTGACTTCTGTTTCATCATTTTGGGTATCTATTAATTACATTCTTCTTTTTTAACCATGAAAATAAGAAGATATGTTGATGGCTCCTGTTATGTGTATGTGATAAGCGTGAGAAGTTGTTTAAAATGGTACCCAGAGTGATGAGATACCACAGTGACAAACAATAGGTAAAATGGCTATGCAAGTTTATTCTAAATCTGAGAAGGTCTATAGAATGATTAAGCGTTAGAGAATTTGTGGTCATATATAAAGAACCACCATAGAAGCTGGAAACACACTCAAGAATGACATATGTCACGAACATGATCAGTTAATTCTGCTACTTCAGCAAAACACTGCTAAAAATCCATTCAGGTCATCAGTTCCTAACCACGAAAGGCTTTACTATCCGTGATAAAAGTGAAAAACTTATTAACATCATTATTCCTAATGTCCAAATATTTTCAGTTTTCTACTTGCTTAACAAAGGTGAGTTCATTTTCCACCCTCCCTTGAAATTAGAATGGTCACATATGACTCGCAGGGGCTTATAGGATGTGAGAAAATGTAACAATTGGAATGCTCAGGCAGATTTAAGAGCAGGTGTGATATGCTCCAGTCTCATTTTCCTTCTACAGTGGACCTTAAAAAATAGATATAAATTCTCTGAGTCTTCTCACATCAAAAACTGGAACCTGTTTCTTCCTTGCTTTCTGAGCTAGCCCACTAGAAGCCTTGACACATGACCTCTCATTCTTACTTGGGACAAAGCTGAGGTGTACTCAAGGCCAGGATAGATTTCATGAAAGGTGAAAAAGCAGATATTGGAAGAGACACAGCTTTCCCAGGCATCCCTGGACACATGAGTGAGGCCAACTAGCACCAAATGCTCCCCAGTCAACCTGTCAAGAAATCGAATGTACTCAATGGCCAGAATAACAGTTGCCTAAATAAACATAAGCCAAGTTGCAAATTAGCAAATAATAATGATTTTTATCACTATTAAGATAAAAACTTGTTTGTATTCAACAACAATTAACTGAGACATCACCCTGGGCAACTAGCTATAAACGTGTATGTGGCATTCATCAGCCTGGGTCTCCTGGCCCAAGAAAACTACTGTAATGGCACTAAGAAATAACTCTTGGTCAATTAAGACATCCAGAGTTGTTTTTAATTTATTCTGTGTGTGTGTCTGTCTGTCTGTCTGTCTCTGTGTGTGTGTGTGTCTGTGTGTGTCTCTCTGTCTGTCTGTCTGTCTGTCTCTCTCTCTCTCTCTCTGTGTGTGTGTGTGTGTACACATTTGTATTTGCCTGTGTACAAGTAAGGCCAGAGATCAACCTTGCTCTCTGGAGACAGTCTTTCTCTGGCCTGAAACTTACCAGGCTACTCTGGCCCCAAGGATCTACCTGTCTCTTCTTCCCCAGAACTGGCACTACAAGTAAATGATACCACACCTGTCTTGTTTACATTGGTCCTGGGGATCAAACTCATGTTCTCATGCTTGTTTGGGAGGCAGTTTACAAACTGAGCTACCTCCTGTTTGCTGCATAGCTTAGTCATTCTTGACAAATTCAGAACTTAGTATCAGATGGAATTCTACTGTAACAATAGAAATCTAAAACAAAGGTTTCACCATGGGATAGACAGGAAATTATCTTCAGAAACTGCAACGTTGGCAACTTGATTGCTCAGTGACACAGTATTTGGCAAAATATTCACCTGTGCTGCAGTTTGGTGAGAATGTCCCCCAGATGCTCATGTGTTGAAGACCTAGCCCCTGTTGGAAACACTTGTGAAACGTGAAGAGAAGCCTTGAATACCTCTCTGCTCTTTCTGGGGTGGCTGGTTTTATTCTGTTCCACATTCTCCACCATGGTGTGGTCCAAATAATGGGGCTAGTGATTCTCAGACCAACCCCTCCCCCCCCCAAACTAAGAGCCATCTCTGCACTGATTATCTCAGATATTTTATGATGGGAAGTTGATTCCCACAATCTGTGAAAAGTCACATGGCAGAAAACATATGAAATGGTGTGCTGTCCTAAGGAAAATTGAGAAGATCCAGGGGAAAGTCCCTTAGTCAACATACAATTTGGACGCGGAGCACAGACTGAAACACAGCAACCTCCTGTGTTCAAGACACTGAAACCTTCATAGCTGACTGTTACAAACGCATATTTCAAGCAGCCCAGGAGCCACTCCTAAGACTAAAGTCGTGGTCTGTCCTCATTCAAGGGCAGAGGGCAACCCATCACTGCTGTGCCACCGCCTGTGGAGGATGTTCACCACCAACGGGAGCGTAGGAAACACAGCGAAGAGAAAAAGGACTGGGCTCTGGAATGCTAAGAAATGGGACCAGATACCAGATGTTCAGACCTTTCCAGGGAAGGAAGCACCGGGTTGCCTTGGATTACAGGCTCCAGAAAGGGAGCCCCTCGAGAAAACATAGGAAAGGCTAGTTCAGGATTTCTCTCTCTCTCTCTCTCTCTCTCTCTCTCTCTCTCTCTCTCTCTCTCTCTCTCTCTCTCTCTCTCCTGTTCAAGATTTTACAATCTTCTGATTGTTTTTCATGAGAGTTTTGCGAAGTCATTGTGAAATTGTGTGGTTCCTCACCCTGGCTCACTTTTTGTTCAATAAGCAAACAAAGCAAAGGTCACCGGCCACACTTGATTTACGATGATCTCTCTTCCTAACCTGTCATCTCCCTGTCCTGATCAGCACGTGGCCTGTTCTGCGCATGTGCCATGCCACGCACCACACCACCCAGTGTTCCCTTTTCCCTGTCGTAACACACGAGTCCTCTTACCCTCCCATGCTCTACTTCAAGACCACAATTTTCAAGTCTCACAGTCTCCTTTCTACTGTCATGTCTCCTTTCTCCTTTCTAGTTAGTGTGCATACGCTCACTCCGGAAACACAAATATCCATGTTTAAAAGTTAGAAGCTGAGACCCTCATACGAGGGGAATATGCCATATTTGTCCTTCTGAGCCTGAGTTAGTTACCCACACACACACACACACACACACACCAGTTTGTTTTTCAGTTCCATACATTTTCCTGAGATCTTCATAATATCATTTTTCTTTACGGCTGAATAAAGTCTCACCGTGTCTATGTACCACATTTTTATCGTCAAATCATCTGTTTATGGACATCTGGGATGATTGAATTTCCTTCTTCTTTATAATTCACCAGTGAGAACCTCCGATGTGTAAGTATCTCTGGGGTGGGGCGGAGTCCTTCTGGTACATGCCCAGGGGTGATATTAGCTGGGTCATATGGTCATCTAAGATTTTGTGTTTTGAGAAACTTCCACTGATTTCCATAGGGGCTGCACCAGTTTGTATGCCCACCAGCAGTGAAGTATTCCTCTTCCCCCCATCAGCTTGAATGCCTGTCTCCTGCCTGATGTTTGACAGCACCATCCCCAACCCTTGCAGCCTCTCCAGTTCCTCTTTCGCTCCTTGCGTTCCTTTCACTGTTTCCTTGGGTTTTTGTTTTTTTTAATGCAGGGCTCCCTAGGTTATAATTCAATAATCTTTGCATAATCTAAGGGATCCAGTTGTTTCTTTATCACCAAAATGGGCTCTGAATTCAACTTCAAAGACAACAAAAGTGAGATTGTGTACCCTGGCTGGTTTTTCCCTGAAATTCTGTCTCACGTTCTGTTTCTTGCCCAGGCTACAGATGATCATTTAATCTCTCTTAAGTGGTGTTGGTCATGAACGTTCAGGTCGGAAGTTGGCTTCTAAGCTGTTCCTGATAACAGGCAATCCTTAAGCAGCCAGAAGGGGAAAGCTCCGTTTTGAATATTCCTATTCCGTATCTGGGGAAGAGCTTCACGTTAGTGGCAACTCTTCAGAAAACACATCTCCAAAAGAAAAGAGTCATGCTATAATTCTTTTTGTCAATCTGTAAGATGGGCACAATCAAATACACACTTAGGGTGTTATGTGACTTTGACTTAGAATAAAATAAAAAGCAATGCTTTTTTATTTGGATTTAAGTTCATTTGGGGGGTAGGGGGGGATATGATTTTTGCCAGACAGCAGGGCAGAGAAAAACTGGTTTTAAAATGTTTTTATACTAATTCTTCAACCTACCCAAGCTTTTCCCTGATGTTTTTATAGACCTGACCTCCACTCAACCTTTCTACCTCCCATAACTGCAGCCACCACACTTGAAGTGTGCAAAAGAGGCCTTAGATATCAGCAGGAAGTGCAGGTGGGGGACTGAGATTTAAGTGCGATTGATAACGGGCATCAGATAAATCTCATCCAAGGGAATGAGTCTGTCCCTTCTCAAGCAGTAGGCTTAACCGTGCTCACATCTGGGATTGATAGATGTGAGCCGCTGCTTCATACACACCAAGGTGACCCCCTTTCATTCAGTCTGCCATGGCAGTGATTCCTGAATAAATGTCCCCAGCGGAGAAAGAAGTGCAAGAAGTGAGACTAGCAAGCCAGACTCATCATCGAGCCAGCATCTCTGAGCTCCAGTCACTGCACCAAACCAGGCATGCCCTGCAGAGCCCAGGACTTCATCAGTCACACTTCGCACAAGCACACACTTCCCCCAGAAACTCTGCTGATTCTCATGGAAACCAGCATCCCAATATTAAAGCCAGCCAGGCAGCTAATAAAGTAACTACCCTTAACCCAAAAAGGGCATTAATCTCGGCTCAAGACAGGAAATGGGTCAAGAGGAAAACAATGAGGGAGGGGTATAGCTCATTAAATAAATACCAGCTACATGCATGGAGACCTGAGTTCTACACCCTGGTACCCACGAAAAATGCTGAGCCTAGTGATGCAGGCTTGTAATCCCAGTACCTGGGAGGCATAAACAGGTGCCTTCCTGGAGCTTTCTGCCACCGCCACTCTGCTTACTCTAATCTGCAAGTCCTGGGTCCCAGGCAAAGAGTATATGTGTGTGTGTGTGTGTGTGTGTATATATATATATATTGAAGAATGATATTGGCTGTTTTTTGCTGCTCTCCAGTGTGCATACACACACACACACACACACACACACACACACACTATAAAGCAGAAAAGCCCAAAAGAAGACAAAAGCAACCCTCCAGAAGAAATACAGACTGGGCAATGGGCAATGCTAAACTATCTGGTCCTTTAACCAGAACAGAGTTAAATTCGTGAAAACCATTCGCAATGGTTAGAATTGAGAAGCCTCGGGTTTTTTTCCAACAAAACCAGGCACTTGCACAGAATCCTAATAGTATGCCTTCTTAACACCCATGTCCTTTGGGTTGGATCACTCTTTTTAGTAATATCTGTCAGCCGAGAGATGCGGGGGTTACTGATGCTACATAATTATCAACCTGTGAATTATGTGATTCTGTTATTTATCGTAGCCTTTAGAAACGTAAAGCTGAAATGATTTTATTTATTTATTTATTTATTTATTGGCACTTGGATTCTTTCCATAGGGGTGTTCGAGATATAAATATGCAGCCCAATCTCTGCTACGACCTCCAAACTCAGTCATGTGGTAATTCTAAGCCAGCCATCTTTGGAGACTCTATGAGCAAAAGATCTTCCTGTCATGACTCCTAAGACAAGACAACAGCTGAATGTCAAAAGGCCTAGAAGGGCATTAAAAGGAAGCTGGGCTGGCTGGGAGCAGATACCGTGGTTTGAATCTTGAGTGGTCTCCCAAAGACTTAGTTCCTAGCTGATGGGGCCATTTGGGAACTGATAGGAGTTAAACCACTGGGGACATGTCACTGAGAAGTACTGGAAGCTAGCCTCCCAAGCACAGCGGTTCTGGGCTCCGTTTTCTTAAGGGCTGAGCAGGCAGCTTGAATTTTGTTCCTCTGAGTTCTCAGAGCACTGTTATTTTCAGCGAGTTACAAGCAGGCTAAAGAGTATCACTGATTAGAGAGCCAGGCAGGGGTGTTATCACGTTAGGCAGCCCAAGTCAGTCCTGCTCAGCATTTCTTCACGGATGCCTGCTAAGGTGGAGTTCTATTAAGACACTAGCCTAGGAGCAAATCTTCTCTGTGTATATTGCCTAGGAATGTTTATCAAAGGCAAAATAGATTTCAATCTCTCTTTATGAGAAAGGTAATCACTATTTGCATTCTGGATCCAGAGAAGAGGCTGGAGTAAGGCAGTCGGCCACCTGGCCAGGGAATTTAGGAGCTATAGAAAACTAGAAAGATGGGAAGAGAGGAGGTAGTAGAATATTAGAAAATCAATCCAAAAAGACACTGGTTGTCTTTAGCATCTAGATGCTTTAAAGAGATTCCAAAGTGACAGCTTGTCACATGAGAGAGTTGGGGAAAACATATAAAAATATGAAATACCACACTATCCCTTTTTAATATGCTCACAGTAGAAATGTTTGAAGAGGGGCTACAGAGATGCTCACTTGGTGCACAAGTACATGGACCTGAGTTCAAATCCCCAGCAGCCACATAAACAGCTGAGTTAGGCATGGGCACATCTGCAGTCAGGCTAGGGATACTGAGAGAGGAGGTCCCATGACCTGCCAGCCTGACCTAATCCAGCAAGCCCAGGTCCAGTTAAATGCCCTGTCTGGTGGATAAACATTTACTACTGACTTCCATATACATTCGAATTCACAGAGGTGGAGAAGGAAGGGAAGGGGGGAGGGAGGGGGAGAGGGAGAGATTCAAAGGTGGAAAAACAATTCAGTGTCTGTGGTGTGTGTGTGTGTGTGTGTGTAAAGAGCACACTTGATAATATTGAATAGATTAGAGAAAAAAGGAAGACCCATCTGGGCAAAATAGTGGACACCTTTAATTTAAGTATTCATGAGGCAGAGGCAGGACTCTGTGAGTTCAAAGACAGTCTGGTTTGTATAGTCAGTTCCAGGCTAGCCAGAACTACAAAGTGAGACCTAATATAAGAACAAACAAAAGAATTTCACACAAACAGTCTACCTTACATTTCATAAGCATTTGTAAGCCATGGGGAAATCGGGGTCAAGGTTATATGGATGTTTGTACTATACCTGCACCAACACCATAGTTGACAAATACAAGGTTTAGCAAATGGACTGCATGCTGCATTGTCGCTGTGTTCTATCACACCAGGAGTTCTTCAAGACCATCTCAGAAGGAGGCCTTGGTCTGAGTGGTTGGACTCCATAATGGTTTCGAAGCTCAAAGGGAAGTATTTGTTTTATGGTATTTCAGTTGTTCTATGATTTTGCTACAACAATAAATCAGTTTGCATCTAATTACAATTCCACCGATCACATCTATATCTAGTTTCATGGACAGGAGAGCACAATGTAAAAGACCTAAGACTTTAAATCACTGCACACAGGACTATTCTACTATAACCTCCTGAAATTTTGCACTTAAGTTGTGTATAGGTTGGTGGAGTTTTCCTGGAGAGAGTTAGTTAGCTGGACTCTTAGCTAGCTCTAAAGGCTGCTGTATGCACTAAAACTAGCGCATTGACCATTCCTCTTCAAAGGCAGATTATTCTTGGAAGATTAGGGGTATCTTTCACAGGATTCAGGATCTGGATGGCCCTGTGCAGTGCCAGCTGAGAATGGAAGCTTCCACCCACAGCCTGGCTCTTACGCTCATGTCCATGGCCCCAGGTCAGGTAAAAAATAAAAGACACTCACTTGCCCTGCCAGAGGTCAGCCGATGCTGTATGGGAGGGAGAGGGTGGGGCTTGGTCTGTGGCCTCCTCTCAGAAAGTTAACAAGACTTCCTTTCTCACCTACCAATCTTCCAAGGGGGTGTGGGAAAAGCCAAGGAAGGTTCCTGAGCTGAAGCTCCCAAGCTTCTCAGTTCAACTAGAAGATTACACATTGAGTTTGACAATGGAGCTTACATTTTTGTCAAATTCCTCCCTGTGAGATGTGATGTTAGACAGTGACTATAGAAAAAAAATTTAATTACATATCATGTTAGGGATTTTGACCTTTTGATGTAGATTGTTTGATTGGCAATTTCATCTGTGAATACTGAATACGGCAATTTTATTGAATCCAATCCATTAAAATATGTCTCTTTTTCAAATATACATCAGCATAAATTTGCAAGTAGTTCTCTATTGGGCTCAACTATTTTTACTGTAAAGTTGTATATCTACATCACAATTTATAGATATTCAGCTATCTTTTATTTCATAAAATTATGGCCCTATAAGCTGAATAAAAACCTGATATTCTAAAGTTTTCAATGTTTTCATTCTTCATAAATTCCCAAAGCCTAGCACTGACAAATACCATAATATGACTAACTTATCAGCTTGATTTCCATGTAGAGAAGTTTTTAAGGGAGCTACAAAGATGGCTCAGTGGGTAAGAATACCCACTGCACAAGCATGAGGACCTGAGTTCAAATCCCCAGCATGCACATAAAAGTCTGGATGTGTTTACACGCACACACATACACACACACACACACACACACACACACACACACACACGGAACTCTTGTGCTGCGGGAGAGTGGAGAAAGAAGAATCATGGGACATGTTGGCTGCCAGCCTCACTCCAGGCTCGGTGAGTGACCCTGTCTGGAGGGATTAAAGCAAACAGTGATGAAATAGGACATGTGATGTCCTCCTTTGGTCTCCGGCGCACATACACCAGAAGGGAGTTGGTATTTATGCCCTAATTAACTAATTAAGAAAAACAAAGGCGATAAGACAAGATAGGAAGTGGAACTGACCAGAGTTTGGGTCTTAGTCTCTTTTCTGCTCCTGAAACTGGGTAAGCTATAAAGGATCAAAAATGCTTCTTTGTCATGTCTACAGGCTGTAAGTTCGAGATAAAGGCACCAGCGCCTGGTGTTGGCCTTCACTGCATCATTTTATGGTAAAACGTGGAAGGATAAAAGGTATCAGAACCATTTCCCAAAGCCCTTTTCACACCAGCCTTACTATACATGTGAGAGTGGAGCCACTCCATCAAGCCCTCACTCCCGTCACCATGGCAACGAGGGACTAGGTTTTCTGACACAGGAATTTGGGGTGACACATTAAATCTGAGTCCCGAGTGTTAGCTCTCTGGGTCAAGGCCCTTGCTACCAGCCTGATGGGGAAGAGAAGAGAACCAACTGCCACTTGTTTTCCCCTGACCTCCACATGTTCACTGTGGCCCAAACATAGTTCCCATATACACATACACATCATATATGCATATAACTAAATACATTTTTAATTAAAAGAGGTTCGCATAAGTAGAACATTCTTGTGGAATAATGAAAGATGTAGCAACGTGGGTACCAAAGGAAAATGGGAGGTCCGCCAAATACATTCTGATTCTTCTGTCGTGTTACTAATGACCTGTCCTGCCTGCCAGGTTATGCCTGTGATAATAACCGTACAAGATTGCTAAAAGCTCCTAATGGAAGGACTTGGCTGGTTTTACGTAAAATTAGCAGTTGTTCATTATCTGAAATGTTTGTTTATAGGGGACTCTGGAAGTTTTTACTTTATTTACAGGAGTTCTACCACTCTGAGAAAGCCTCGTTATCTAAAGATAAGTAGGATACCACTTTAAAATATACATTCCACTTTGTCTATTAAACAAATCTTAAAGAAACCATCAGTCTGGCCCTCACAGTTGACTTGAGGCGGGTGCTCTGGACATGTGGTGTGGAATTTCCCACTCTATCCCTTCCTGCTTGTTTTCCAAATACTGAATCAACAATCCCTCTACTTCTCAGCAAATATTTACTTAGAACATCTGGATCTTCCAATTCCATCTCTTTCAACTGACTGATGTACACACCAGTCAAACAAGGACATTGGATCTTTAAATATCAAGGCCATATTTGTGTTACACAGGAAACGTATCCTTACATTTCTGAAAATGGGGTGGAAAGATGACTCAGCAGTTAAGAGCACATTCTGTTCTTACAAAGAACCTAAGTTCAGTTCCTAGCATCCACACTGGCCCATTCAACTGCTTGAAACTCCAGTTCTAGGTGAGCCAACATGCTCTTTTGGCCTCAGAGGGCACCTGTACTCGCATGCACATACCTACACACAGACCCACACACAAACACAAAACTGAATATAAGACTTTCCATTTCTGGAAGTTCTGACGCACGTTGACTGTGTGTGTGCGTGTGCGTGTGTGTGCATGTGTGTGTGTGTTCATTTTAATAACTGTGGACATAAGTCTGAGAAGTAACCAGTCATCCTGAAGTTGAAATCACTCTGGACCATTCACTGTCTTTGGCTTAAAACAAAAAGTTCCATTTTGTAACTATGTAAAATGATTTTATACAAACAAAATTCTCCTAACCTATCTCAAAGGAATATTAGAAGGATGACTAAATATTGCCTTCAGAGTTGCTTTTAAACAGTTCTATGGAAATAAGAGAGAATGTCACCACTGTCATATTGTTACTTTTTTATACATATACCACAGAAAGGATAGCATTACATCAAAAACAAAATCAGAAAAGTAGATTTCCTTGAAGGTGCTATTTTGGAAACCTCAAAAATTATCTGCATTGGATGAGACTTTTCTTTCTAGGTTTCCTTCTCCTTTGCTCCCCACCAAGTTCAAGCCCAAGACACCTGAAAGTTCTGTAGCCGAGGACTAGGAGAAGAACCAAGACATGCAGTGGCAGTGAATAATGAGAAAGCATCAGAAGCTATCACAAGAACAGATTTCTGTAATTCAACCTCTCTGCTCTTCTAAAAGAAGCCTGGGTTTAAAGAGCTGAAGCAGCATTCTGAACATTACACAGATCATTAGAAAATAAGCACCATAAACCTTAGATACAACCAAAGGATCAGGAAAGGCACACAAAAAACTCACCAGCAGCAGTGTCAACCACATCAGTTGCATAGCACACCTCATGTTCAAGTTCACGAAGAAGAGCATCTCGGCCCTGGGTTCCTACAGCAGATGACCACGGCGAGCCGGTGCCTTCTGACATCACCAGTCCAATTCGGTCCTAATTCATTTCTGTTACTGTGATAAAAAATACTCCGACCAAAAGCGACGTGGGGAGCAAAGGGTTTGTTTTGGCTCACAATTCTGGGCTTCAGTTCACTACTACAGAGAAGTCACAGCACCAGAGCTTCAGACAGCTGGCCACATCACAGCCACAGCCAATGGCAGAAGGAAATTGTTTGCATGCTGAACTCAACTTCTCCACTCTTACACAGTTCAGGGCCCCAGGCCTAGGGAATAGTGCTGCCCACAGTGGTCTGGGTCTTCCCACAACAACTAACTTAATTAAAGCAAACTCCCAAAGATTTGCCTATACAGACAATTCATACTTACTCCCTTCCCTGGTATTTCCAGGTTATGCCAAGTTGACAATTAAACCAACCATTTCAACCCCCTTATCACAGACAAATAATCTCCCCGAAAGTATCTTCCCTGAGCTGTGAAAGACCCGAGTAGGACCTATTTACTTGTGGAGTTATTGCAAATATTAAAGGAGACTCTGCAGGGTTTAGCAAAGTGGAATGATAATCATCACTTTTAGTGTTATGAGAAAACAAAATTAAATGAGAAAGTACAAATAAAGCATTCGTCAAATGGCTGACATCATAAGAAGTGCTCAGAAAATATTAGGCAATATTATCACTGCATACTCCTACACAAGCATTCACGTAACAAGTATTTGTTGAATTCTTACCAGCTGTAGGAGCATTATATTCTCTGGGGCAGGGTCACACTCACTGAGCTCCACTTGCCCATGATCAAATAGAAGACGAAGGTGTGAGTCCAAATCAATGTCTTACACCAAAGGCAAGCAGGTGAAGCCCAAATGTCAACTCCAGGTGTATTTTATGGCTGACTTTTATAGTTTTCAATGTTTAAGAGAAAAAAATACGAGAAAGAATATTTCATGCTACATACAGTGTATATGCAACCCAAATTTTAGAGTCCATAATTAAATGTTATTGGAGCCCAGCCAGGCTTGTTCATTTACATATTGCCTATGACTGTTTCACCCCATGACAGCCAAGTGGAATAGTTGTAACAAACCATATGGGCAGCAAAATCTGAAATGTTTATGATCTGGTTCTTTACACAATAATCCGCAAGCCTGTTCTCTTTCTTGGTAGACACTCTAATACAGCTGGGTCCTGCAGGCTACGATAGAAGCTCCAAGTAAGAAGTAGAAGATATCTAACCTGTCTTGGAATATGGGGAGGCACTGCCAAGGAATTAAGCATTAAAGACTGAGGAGGGCTTTATCAGATGGAAAAAGAGAGCTAGCATCATTACAGAGCAAAGGAGGGTCTGGGAAAGTAGAAGATGCTCATTGCTTTTCCAGGCTAACCCTGACTGCACTGTCCTAGCAGGATTCATAAATGTCATTGCACACACACACCCCTGGTCTGCAACTGTCTACTAATCTCTGAGGCTTTGTCTTTAATGCCAGAGCAATTATCTTCTCTCAAAAAAAAAAAATCACATAGAACTTTTGATCCCTCTGAGGTTTTCAAGTTTCTGATGGAAATGAGACGTAATGGCCTCATTTGAATATGTTCCTGTCTGTATCTGTGTCCATTCTTATTAGCATGTGTCACAGGACTAATCTGTAACTGTGACTGGCTCTCACTGCTGATACTGAAACCATGCTCAACTACCAAGCTTTAAGGGGCACTGAGGCACGCACTCTGTCAAGAACAACAAGCTGATGAAAGAGTAAAGGAAACGAGAGTAGGACTTACAGGGACTCATGACAACACTAAGAAGCATGAGGAAGAATGACCAATGGAGGGACACAACTCAGATCATTAGAAGGCACACCTGAACACTCGGAGAAAGCAAAGGGCAGATGCCTAGATGGCATCAGTCATGGAAGCCCTTGGCACAGCCATGATTCACTTGCTAGCAGAAAGCCATATTCTTGTAAACACAGAGGCTGCAATAAACTTAAGACCACTTGACAGACTAGAAAACACCAAATGCAACTCCAGGATGCACAGACATATACACGCAATACAGACACACATGCTTGCTGATGCCTCCTTCTCTCTGACTGGGAAAGGTCAGCTCACAGTCAGGTGACTTCCCAGGGCAGATCAGTCCTTCAGCTTCCACAACTACACAGCACTTTACACCAGCTCTGCCAAGTACCCCAAAGCAGCTACAGCTTTAAGTCAGTCTCCCAGGAAGAGTAAGGCTCCTCCACGAGAGAGGTGCCATGGTGATTCTGATGGTGCTCTAGAAAACAAGAAATAAACAACTCCCCTCCTGGAGTCCTTCCTTGTGGGGAAGGCAGTTGTGACCAGCCTCCTGGAGCCCCTCTAGGTATCATCTACAGTGAGCCGGGAAGTAAAATGGACAACTCCCTCTCTTGTTAGTTCCTTTGGTCTGTCCAGTTTCTTTTTTATTAGTAGTAGTAGTATTGTTAAACAGATCTGACTTTTGCTTCTAGCCAGGAGTTCGGAAAGACTGCACATGGGAGGCAAATGCAAGCCACAAACAGCCCATAATACTCAGAGCATTCCCACCTGCTCCCGAATCAATCTTGTCACACTTGGCTCTTCCCTCCTTTCACTAAAGATAAATGCCCTCCCAGGATTATCCTCTGTGACTCTGCAGTAGACTTCAGTGGACATTCCCAAAGAGGTCTTCAGAGAGGCCTAGACTTGTCCTCCCTGAAGCAGGGGACACCAGTTTACTTCCCTGGGAGCCTGCACAGCCCAGTAGGACATGTCTCTCAGCAGCCCGGCTTCTGCTTCATTAGCAGTGGTGGGCATGCCTGAACTGTTCTTTGAAGCAAGCCAGAGTGCCAGCTACAGCGGTATACAAATATCACTTACTGAGTGACCCTGGAAGAAAAGAAATTGCGCAGTTTGGGTGGCTGGGATCAAAACTGAATCTGGACTGCATATTTATCGCCCTCTTACCAATATCCATGCCATAAATCAAACTGTAACTCTTTGTCAAAATGCTTTCAAGGATAAAGCGCCTTCATGTAATGCTCGGCACTCCCAAAACAGTGTATTTTCTTAAATTCAGAGCCAGGACCAGCAAACCACTCAACTAAATAAGGGAACACTCTTAATGCAACAAATGTTCTCCATAGTGCCTAACACCAATAAAAGCTGAATGAAAGTACACATCCTTGCCCTCAATCTAAAGAATAAGCAGGTTTTGTTTTTCTTTTTTAAAGAGTGAGGGGCCCACTTACAGCTTCTCTCACTGTCACAATGGAACAAATGACCTGCTCTCTGTAAAGAACAATTGCAGGAGCTGGGGTGGAGCTCAGTGGTGGAGCTCAGGGAGGCAGCAGCTTCCATCCCCAGCAGGAAAAAGAAAAGCAACGTCAACAAAGGCTACAAAGGAATCCCCTTCAATCAAAGCAGAACATTGTTATTTTCATATTTATGCGCGTGTCAACAGTATTCAGAGGCTTACACAGTAAATAACACTGTCTGCCCGAAGGATCTTTACCATCAAAAGTATAAATAAAACAAGAAGGTAGCCTGCAGGGCAGCTGAGAAATGGCGGCCAGAGGTGGGAAGCCTCAGGCAGTCTGTGGGCTGCCCCAGGTTGGAGGATTGTGAAAAGAAAAGCAGTTGTGATGAGGAGGACAAAGATGGTGCTGTGGAAGAGAAAAGGCAGCCTTTACGGAGAAGAGAGTGTCTGCTGCCAAGGACCACTCCCAACAACCCTGAGCTGAGGCAGTAACAAGGTGTGGTCTCAGTGGTCTCAGAGAAGCCACTGCGAGGTCATCATTGTGTGTGGGATCTGTCCAAATCCTTGATCTGTTCCTAAACCGTCACATGGAGTAGCAATAGTTACACCCATTCTTCTAGATGCCCTGGGCTCCACACTGATGATATATATATATATATATATATATATATATATATATATATATATATATCCTGCCCCCTCCCTCAGCCTCGGTGTGTGTGTGTGTGTATGTGTGTGTGTGTGTGTGTGTGTGTGTGTGTATGGGGTGTGTTTGTGTTTGTGTAAGTGGTTACATGCATGCAGGTATCTGTGTGTATATATGTTGTGTGCTCATTCCTGTGGCAGCTGGAGGTCAGCCTATGTGATCCTTCATCAAAAACCATCCAGCTTTCTTTCTCTCTTTCTTTCTTTCTTTGATACAGAGCCTCCCACTGGCCTAGAGCTTTCTGAGCAGATGAAACTGATGGATCTGTCTGTCTGTCTCCATGCCCTCAGAACTGAGATTGTTCTTGCTAACTCTGGGGTCAAATTCTTTCACTGAAAACAAAATATTAGTCCAAACTATCTTGGGCTAAAGGATCTAAAGATCCTTCGCATCTTTAAATAATTCTCTGACTCTGAGTTTAAAGCCATAGTTCATTAAATAAATCACATTTGTTGCCAAAAAATACCAAGTACCATATGGCCTTTCTTGCTGTCTGAAATCTGGATTCAGTGTCACCATAAATCATGTTACACCTCTTGAGATACACCGATGCCAAGCTTCAGTAGGTGTGTTTGTCCCACTCTCTACAGTTGCTACAAAAAGAAGCCAATGTCTTTCATATGGTACAAACCCAACCCCAACTCTGGATGCTCTTTATTCTGTAAGTCACATGACCGATACTTCATTGGGTAATGAGGGTTGGCATCCATAGCCTTCTACCTGTAGAGAAGCACTCAAGGCTTGGACTTATGAAATGATAATCCATTTCTTCCTAAGTCTAGTGCCACCAAAACAAAAGATGCAATGCTTGCTCTGAACAATAAAAATGCCATTAAAATTACATGATCATCATGCTTAAAAAATATGTCAAGGAATTTATCTAGGAAAATGTCTAGCTAGGGGCGGATCCTAAGATCCAGGGTTGCGGTGCTGTAGCAGTTGAGACCTCATTGCCATCAGGGCCACACTTGCTCTGTAGCTCATCGCTAAGTAGCATCTCACCGTCTTAGTGTTTTGCAGGCATTTTGAAATCCAGCAACAAAGGATGATATGGAACAGATATGTGAGATTCATCTAAAAACCCATTCATGTTAAGCAATCAAGCTATCCACAGAAGTCCCCCTTGGAGAAGATCACACATGATACACTTAAGCAGCAATATACAGAAACCACTATCAAAGACTGTGGCTGCCTGCTTAACCTGCAGGTTTAATGGTGCCCTCGCCTCCCCTCTCTTTGGCAGCCCGAGTCCCATTGATCTTAGCTCATATCTATAGAATCAGCTGAATGGGCTGCTTCCTCTCACCTGTGAATTAAATTAAATGTTCTAACAGCTAAAGCCAGTGTGCCAGCCAAAAGAAGATGAACTCTGCCTGCCCCATTATGCTTACAATAATATCTGTTGAGTTTTGTTCCATTTTAGTGGGTGAGAGGTGTTTCAGTGTTTGAGGTGCAACACATAAAATAAAAACAAGCCTCATACTAAGTTTAATCACTGTACCAAGCCAATGAGAAGGCATGATAGCATGGAAGAGGCTGTGTGTAAGTTAAAGGCATCCTGCTCTACCACTTACGAGTATGGGACTAAGACCCAGATGACTTTTGATGAAACGAAAGATGAAAACTTCACCCTGTGTGACTACGGAGTGGATTAAATGAAGTAACTGAGACCATGTAAATAAGAGATGTGATTCTGTTATCTGATCAACATCATGTGAGATACACATAGAGTTGATAGACAGATGATGGATGGATGGGTAGATAGATAGATAGATAGATAGATAAAACTGCTAGCATGAAGACCTAGTACTATATATACATAAGTAATATATACATACATATTATACTTTGTCATTATAAACAAAACTCTAGATCTAGGGAGATGGCAAGAGAATCTGAGTTCAAATTTCCAGTACCCATGTAAAAGCTCCACATGGCCATACATGCCTGTATTCCCAACACTGTGGGTAAAGACCCATAGATACCAAGAGCTGGCTGCCAATCAGCCTAAGCCTAAATGGATAGCTTCAGGTTCAGAAAAACCCTGCCTCAAAAGATAAGGCTCAGAGAAATAGAGGAAAACACTTTATACTTCCCCTGGCCTCTGAGAGTGCACACATGCACACACAACACACCATAAATAATCAAATGTTAAAATTAAATGGGTCTCTAGGCAAAAAAAATAAAATAAAATGGTAGTTGCCAGGGGTGGGTGGAAAGGGAAATTGAGAATTATTGTTTAGTATTAGAGCTGCACTTTTAGTAGATAAAAAGGGCTGTGAACGTGGATAGCGGGAATAGCAGGGAAATTTTAAAAGCACATCAGTACCACGGAACTGTGCAATTAAGAATGAGCAAGACGGGAACTGTTGTTTTCTGATTGCTGTGGCAATACTGACAGAAGCAACAGAAGGAAAGAAGGAAGGAAGGAAGGAAGGAAGGAAGGAAGGAAGGAAGGAAGGACTGATTTTACATCATGATTTAAGGGTACAGCCCCTTGAGGTGGCGAAAGCAGAGTGGACGGAGCAAGAGGCAACTGGTCACATCAGATCACAGTCAGGAGACAGAGAGATGCATGCTGCTGCTCAGCTTCTAGTTGCTTTCTATATCTAGGATCCTAGGCCGTGGACTAGTGCTGTCCATTTTTAGGTGAGCCTTCCCACCTCAATCAACCCAATCTAGAACTCACCCAAAGATGTGCCAAGATCTGTCTCCAACTCTAGATCCTGCCAAGTTGACAATCAATATCAACTATTATAGTAACTTACATTTTATATAAGTAGCGTAATAGGGAAAATTGGGACTCTGTGGCCTGTTTTGGCCAAGTAGATGAGAAGGCGATCTATCTATACTCCACTCAAAAGAGACACACCCTGGCACAATGCTGAGTCTGCCTAGAGACAGGGGTACCTGTTTCTCATTTGCACAGTCTTTTTGTGGGTGAGCTGTGAACATGATCACAGTTATCTCATCAAGACCTCAGAGAACTCCCAGAGGTATTGCCTCCCCATTCCTCCAAATTAGGAAACAGTCTGAAAAACGAATAGAATTGTCTAAGAAAATGAAGCCTAAATCAAAGTCTTAGACCAAGTTGGCCAGCCCAATGTCTGGCTCACAGCAGCAACTTAAGAGGCAAGAAATTGTCAAGGAAGTGTTGAGCAGAGTAACACGGGAGGATTAGATTCAACTGTAGACATTTAATTCCGTACTTGTCCTTTACATCACAGATCCTGAATCCTCAAAAGGATGACATCATGCCTGGGACCTCCTACAGGCTGGAGTGTAGCTGACTGGGTGGAGCTTTGTTAGTATTCATGAATCCCTGGCTTCCCCTAACACGTGAAAACCAGGTATGGTGCCACAAGCCTAGAACCCTGGCACTTGGAAGGTAGACACAAAATGATGAGAAGGTCAAAGTCACCTGTGGTTATACAGTGAGTTTGAGCCAGCCTAGGCTACATGAGATGTTGTCTCAAAAGAAAAAAAAAAAAAAACAAACCTATAAAAAGCAGACCTAACTCTTGACTGGATATAACGTACTAACATCTAATCTGTCTATCATAATACTCTGTATATAAGAAGTGAAGCAGATCTATAGCTAAATATGACCAGTGAAATATTAGGAGGAATGAGGGCAGAAATAGAGAACTGACAAGGTTTTCTAACTTGAATTTCTAAGCTGATGAAAGATTCAGATAAGTGCTCTCAAAAGAATTTTCAGGAAGCTGAGAGGGCAGCTAGCCTGGCATATGGAGCAGAAAAAAACAAAAGACCCATTCGCAAATGAGGTGGAAGACAAGGAAAAGCACCCAAGGAGGCACTCTCCTCTCTCTCTCTAACACACACACACACACACACACACACACATACACACACACAGACACTTATAAACACACAGATACACACACATACTCACACCCACAC
>JADRCH010000160.1:1253123-1274338 GCA_019843965.1 Rhynchomys soricoides
GTCATACAGTTACTTTTGCATCTCACTGTAGTTTCTCGTTGTCATACGGTTACTTTTGCATTTCCTGATTCTGGCCCACACCAACATTTATATTAAGTCATGGCTTGCAGGTATCAAAAGTCATCATTATGTTTTTGTTTTAAAGATAATCCCCTGAGACTTAAGAACACTTTGTTTTCATGGTTGTCCATGCTGGAATTGCAAGAGCAATTTCTAGAGTCCAGAGGGTCAATAAGCTATATTAGGAAAATGCCTCTTTTGAAAAGTATGCTTTTAAAATGTAAATGCTTTAGAAGTGGTAACAAAGTCCCGGCTCTAATCTAAATTGTGTTTGCCTCGGAAATAGTCTATGTGAACACTGCAAGATGCCTGAGCCAGGACTGAGACAGGCTTCTCTGAGATTCTACTACAGTGGTGACTATGGGAACTTAGCCATTGGAGCCCTCTGTGCCCTGAGCTTAGAAGACAGAAGGAAGCGAGAGCACACGGCACTGACTGCCACTCAGCTATTCCTCCAGCCCACACCCATGGCAAGTTGTGCAAGAGGAGCCTCGGTGTTTCTTGCTACGAACCACACCCCCACGGGGCCTGTAGACTGTGGAACAGTGGTAGCCATGTAGTGGGAGCTGTACTTTCGTGCAGAGCCTCCACCGGCCAGGGTAATGACTTCGGTACCTTTGGTATCAAGGTCCTTGCCAGTCACCATGTGGCTAAACACAGACATTAGCACCCATGCCTCTTGGGTGATCCCTGGGATGTGGCATTATTTGACATCTTCAGTCCCTAGACACTGTTGTGGACACCCAAAAACAGAGACCTTATTGAGGTCTTAGAGACTTTCAGAGTATTTCACCAAATTTGAGGAGGCTGGACTTGGTTTAGAACAATGAGGAAAGGTGGACAGAAGTACTGCTCCATTACTGTTGTCACACTGATGCATACCAAGGTAAAAGTGGCCTGTAAAGTGTGGCCCACAGACCTAAAAGTTTCAACTGGATAGAACAGCTCCACTTACAGAAAATGATTCCTTCCCAGAAGTCAGAAGATCAAGTTTAAAGCAAGCTACCTAGTTTCTTAAAATGCAGATCTTAAAATCTTCAAAGTCAGAGGGGTAGAAGATGGCTTAGTTCATACAGTGTTTGCCTTGCGTGCCTAAGTCCTAAATGCAGATCCCCAGTACCGACATACGCAAGCCCACGTGAGGAGCCCATGCCCACATTTCCATATATCAGACTTTCTTGTGAGCATCTTTTTCTCCAAATCCTAGTGTGTAAGCCTATATTAAAATATCTTTAATAAAGTCTCCAACACTGCTTCGTAATAATAAAAAGCAGGTGCCATGGCACATACCTATATAATGCCAACACTGGGAAGGCAGAAACAGGAAGATCCCTGGGGATTTCAGCCAACAGTCTAGCCAGATTAGTGAGATCAGGGTTCAATGAGAATCCTCCTAAATAATAATAATAATAATAATAATAATAATAATAATAGTGCTAAAACAATTGAGGATACATTATATCAACCTCATTCCTCCATAAGCATACTATACTTGAAAAACAAATGAGTACACGCATTATAAATTCCCACTATTACCTCCAAGATGAACCAGAGGAGGTGGAAAGACCAAAAAAGCCAGAGGGGATGGAGAACACTAGAAAAAAATCAGCCCTCTTCATCAACTACGGAAGGCACATATGAGCTCACAGAGACTGAAGCAGCAAGCACAGGGCCCACACAGGTTTGTACCAGGTCCATGGATATACTGCAGCTATCAGCTTAGTGTTTTTGTGGGACTCCTGACTATGAGAATTATTATGCCTGGGGGACTTGGGGACCTCCACTTGGGTTGTCATGTCCAACTTTGATATGAAAGTTTTTCCCTCTTCTTACTATATTTTGTCACGTTTGGTTTATTATCTCTTAGAAGCCTGTTCTTTGCTAATGAGAGACAAAAAGCAAATGGGTCCAGAGGAGAGGGGAGGGAAGAAGGAACTGGGAGAAGCAGAGGGAGGGGAGACTATAATCAAGATATATTTTATGAGAAAATAATCTATTTTAAATTTAAAAAATGTTTTGTCATGCACATAAAAGTCAAAGATCTTGTCTCCTAGAGGCCCTTCTCCATCCCATTCCCAAGCTTACCTCCCACATCCCTACATCAATGTCTGAAATTTTCAAACAAACACATTTGTATGGATATATAATTAACTACAAAGCCAAAGTATGAAGACAAGGGATGGATCTATTCCAAGGGACAATTTTAAAATAAGAAATGAGAAGGGAATGTTTTAGTCTTGTTACAAATGCTATAAGCTGTAGCAAACCACTTTAATTCCTTTTTAATGCAAGGGAAATTAATCGAGAGTAATCAAATTCTTTCAGTATTAAAAAAAAGTATCATACAACTACTTCTCACTCTCCCTTTACGGTTGAGCGTAGGAAAACGATAGGAGATGCTGGGAGCTACAAACCACAGATTAGATAGGATTTTGTCCTACCAGCAAGTCTTCCTTCAGCAACTGGGGAAGGAGGCAATGAGAGACTCACAGTTCATCGCCATCCAGTGGGTAGCTGGAGGCGCCATCACGCCAGCCAAGCCTGAAGGGCAGCACATCTCTGAAAAGGCTTTTGTTTTCAAGCTAAGAAATGCAAGGTGGGCTACAAGAAAAGTGTTCTAACTGGGGCCCAGAGGTGTTTGGTTTCAATAAATAGATACCCTACACAGTGAGCGGGAAGCTACTCAGAGCCTCCATAACTTTCCCAGAGTTCCCTCTGGTGTTAAGGATGGCTTTGACTATGGAGCTTTGTTTTATAATCATTAAAAGTATTTAAATGAGGCTCTCAATTGAAAAGCAACATACAGATGGGGGATTATGCATCTGGGACCAGATTTCTAATTAAACAAGGAGATTAAATCTATTCGTTTATCTCCACTCTTTCCTGAAATTTAAACACTATTAATATTAAAGGAATAAAGGCATACATTAGCTCCCCAGGCCTCAGAGCCTGACTGAGGCCCAGCAGTTGACCCTTGACTGAAGAGAGGAAAAAAAGTCTCTCAGACAGCAAATCACAGCGAGCAGAGAACAGGAGAAGAGGGATCAGCAAGGTCTCAGGATGGGAGGTCGTCGGTGGACTTGTGGCGACTGAGTAAAGAAAGAGAGGAGGAGCTGGAAGCCACCAGAGTGGGGGATATGAGAAAACAGCAGCGGAACTGAGCCCCCCGGGACATAGAATGCCAGAAAATACAAGATTTGGAGGTGATATAGCACAAGCCAATGCTGGTACCCTCCTTTTCCTTAACAAATCACATACTAGTTATCAATATGAGATCCAAGAGAGCAAATATCATCCTTAATGTGTCTCAGATTCTGGACCAGAAAAAAAAAAAAGGCATGTAGACAAACTAATGGAATTCAAATTTAGATCCGTGGATTGGCTTGTTGTTGTTGTTGTTGCTGCTGCTGTTGTTGTTGTTGTTTTGTTTGAGGTTGTTTGGTTTTTCGGTTGGTTAGCTGGCTGGTTAGTTGGTTGGTTGGTTGGTTGGTTGGTTGGTTGGTTTTTTAAAACATGGTTTCTTAGTAAAATCATGGCTGTCCTGGAACTAGTTCTCACTATCCTAGAACTCACAGAGATCTGCCTGCCTCTGCCTCCTGAGTGCTGGGATTAAAGCTGTGTGCTAGTCTTAATATATTCTGAATATTTTATGAAGTGGAAACCTAAGGGTTCTTTGGAGAGTCGGCTGTGTTGGATGGTGTTTTGCTGGGGCAAACACAGAAGTGTTTTCCTGAAGTGGACACAGGTGAAAGACTAAGGCAGACTTGTGAACAAACGTTTGGTGGAAGGAGACATAGAAGAGAGGATGTTCTGCTAAAGCAGGCAGTGAAAGGACCTGTGATGAAGGAGTCTTTGCTAACAACACACATGTATTGGTCCGCCTTACATGGCGTAGTTGAGCTGCATTTGTCCGGACTCCATAGAGAGAACCTGCACTAAAAAACTTCTGGTGATCTGCTCAGCCACTCCCTCAGAATCGGGCTGATTGGCAGTGGTGTCAGCTGAGACAGATGCATGTGCTGAGGCAAGACACATGCTGAGGCAAGACCTGTGGAGGACATGTGATGAAGTAGAAAAAGGACTCAACAGACAGTGAAGGAGGCAGAGCTTGGCTTGCTTATAGAGCTAGCTGTGCAAATGCTTGTTGCTGAAAAAAGCACAGCTGAGAACTTTTCCTGGCATTTCTAATGGCCCTGGTCCCTCCTGCTGACTCCTGCTGAGGCTGAGGCTGAGGCTGAGGCTGAGGCCTGGCTGTCCCTGCTAGGTCATGCCACTGCTGCTGATTTGTGTTTGCTATCCTGATACTACCAAACTAGATTGCTGGTGTATCCAGTGAAGTGTTTATGAGTGGATCGAGCTGCCACTGCTGACTGCTGTGAACTGAACTGGTGATTTCCTGACAATGCAGATGGGAGTTGCCCCAAAGAACCCCTTCTAAACAGGTCTACTTACCCGTGTTCTTTCTTTTCCACTACCTCTGATGGATGGTGGGCTAGAACGGAGGGTAAAGCGCTTAAGAACCATCATTAAAAGTAGACTTTGAAAAAAATTAAAGTTTCAATACTACTTTCTGCCTCAGTTTATACTCAGTAAGATGCCACTGCTAGGGGAAGCGGGACAAAGAATGAGTAAGACCTCTACATACAAGTTTTGCAACTTTTCCATGAATTCAAAATTACTTTCAAACTAAAACGTTTATTAAAGTGAAATATCTCCTTGATTACTAAGAAAGCTGATATTATGAAACAGCTTGGGCTGAAAAGATGGCTCAGCGGTTAAGAGCACTGACTGCTCTTCCAGAGGTCCTGAGTTCAATTCCCAGCAACCACATGGTGGCTCATAACCATCTGTAATGACGTCTGGTGCCATCTTCTGTCCTGTAGGCATGCATTCAGGCAGTATACTGTATGCATAATAAATAAAGCTTTTTAAAAAGGAAAAAAGAAAAAAGAAACAGCTTATTCTGAATTTGAAAAATGTGCCCACTTTATCTCCCCTCAATTAGGCCAGGTTTCCTATAATCACAATTGCAAGTGGTGAAGAACAACTCAAGTCATACCACTGCACAGAGCCAGAGGCTGTCTTATCTGCCCCCTGGTGGAAGTAAGAACAGTACATGCTTGCTTCTGCTTTTGCTTTTGCATCCCCCCCTCCCCTTTTTTGTTTTGTTTTAAGAGAGAGTGAAAATATCTCATGTATCTTGCTCAGGCTGGTCTTGAACTCACTAGGTGGCCAAGAATGACCTTGAACTTCTGATCCTCCTTCTTTTACCTCCAGAGTGCTGGCATGACCTAGTTAGGGATCAGTCTGGGGTGTCATTTATAACTGAGCTACATGCTCAGCCTAACACATGCTTTCCTTTTTCCTTTTTTTTAAAGATTTATTTATTTAATTTATATGAGTACACTGTCACGCTGTCCTTAGACACACCAGAAGAGGGCATCGTATCCCATTACAGATGGTTGTGAGCCACCATGCGGTTGCTGGGAATTGAACTGAAGACTTCTGGAAGAGCAGTCAGTGCTCTTAACCACTGAGCCATCTCCCAAAGCCCCGCACCCCCACCCCCCAATACATGCTTTCTTACAGACAGCATAATCTCCACAGCTGGGGTCTTGGGGATTCCCAAAAGAAAGGTGAGCGAAGGAAGGGTTGACCTGTACTGCTCAGGTTGATTCAAGACCCCTTGAGCTTTTGCTTCTGTTGGTGCAGCCATCTTACTATTTCAGTAGGGAAATGCCTGATACAATGACAGGAGATATTTACTGTGCCTCACATTATCAGGAGTTTCATTCCGAAGGCAGTCGGTCCCATGGTTGGTACTGACACGGGACAGAACATCTTGGCTGTGAATGCATGATGAAGCAAAACTTTCATAGCAGCCAGAAAGCAGAGAGAGGGAGAAGAATCAAAGATCCCAATATCCCCTTCATGGCACCCTCCCTTCAATGACTTAACTTCCTGCCACCCAACCCCACCTCCCAAGGGGCCACCACTCACTAACAGCACTGCAGGAAGAAGACTGAGCCTTGCATGCAAGTGCCTTTGAGGGCTACTTAATGCCCACAATAACAATCAACAATTTACCATAAAGTATACTCTTATTACCTATGTATTCATGTATTTCAACAGTACTAATAATTATAGTACAGACTAACATGTTTTGTAAAAGAAAAAAATTATTTTCTCCATAAAGAAAATACTTGAAAAAAGAAATGGCCTTGATAAACAATTTTTTTTCAAATTTCTTCAACAGAAGCCAGCTAGAGTCTCATCTGTGCTTCTGCATTCAATCTGTTGTGATAGCACAGGTCATGTTGCCTTGGGAAAATGCTCTGGTGTGCTCATAGGAAAATAAAAAATGAAATGGGTAAATTGTAGCTTAGTGCTACCATAAAAAATATTTTGGCCTTTCAGACCCCAAAGATGCCAGGACCACATCTTAAAATCTGCCGTTCTAATAAATGCCCTTTATTCAAATGCAGAAATTGCAAAGTCAATGCTGCCCTAGCAGGAGCCAACAAGAAGGCTAAATCTGAGAAAGACTTGGTTTAAATATCTATAAGCAGATAAACCCATGGGACCTCTGTCTTAGCTGACATCCTTGAACAACAATCTCTTTCCATACTAGCAACTTACTGAGAGGGTAAACTCCGATGGTCTCCAGACACAGGGATGCTAAGCAGAATTGAAGTGCATTCTCTAAAACAGAAAGATTTGGTGGAGTCACTTTGTAAGATGTGATGAGATCTCTCTCCTCCCTCTCACCCTAGCAGGCTTCTAGAATCCAGATAGCCTGGTTTGATAATCATTCCTCAACACACACACACACACAGAGAGAGAGAGAGAGAGAGAGAGAGAGAGAGAGAGAGAGAGCAAAATATCGAGTAACTTTTCTCTAAAGAGACTGAAGAATGCAGTGGTAAAAATACTGTGTTACTATATCCATCGATGAAATCGCTCTAATCAACTACTCTAAATTATTGCTCTAGTCTTGACAAGCTTTGTCCTTAAACACACATTTTTAGCTACATTCTTATGTGCTAAGACACTCTCAGAAAGAAAATGGAAGAATAAAGTGTGCAAGAAAACAAAAAGAAGGAGCATTCATTAGGTACCACAGCAAGTTAAACCCACAAAACAGGTATCTAAAACTCAATGTTTGTTTTTGAGAGATGCCACTGAAGAAGGTTTTTAGAAAATAGAGAAAAATGATGGGAAAATAGTGCTTAGAAAATCAGGAATCAACACAACTTTAACACAGAGCAAATATGACCCCAGAAAGAGGCCATTTAAAGATTTAAGACATTTTTCAATTTCAATAAATACATAAGAAAAATGTAGACTACAAGAGCTTAGGTTTCAAAATTGAGAGATCTTATTTCTTATCAGGAAAAACACACAAAAATAGAAAAAATAGAAAGGGGAAATCATAAATATAAAACTCCAGAATGCAAGAGAAAAAGAAAAGATCTTAAAAGTTCAAAAGCTACAAAAAGAGACATGACAAAGAGATTCAGTCTGGCATCAAACCTGCCTAGCTACTCTGGAAACCACGACAATGAAGCAAAGCCTTCAAAATCCTCAAGAAAAATGAACCCATGAAGAGGCCGTCCCTCAGGGCTGAGATGAGAGCGTGGACACGTATGCAAATGTAGACTCTAAAAAAGACTGTATCCCAGGTAACCTTTCCCAAAATGCACCGCGAAGAGCTAACCCTGGCTGAGGATACAGCCCACTTAGTCAGAGAATATGTGCCCAGTACAAACCCTAGGTTCCACCCCAGCGGAGCAAGCCAGATGTGGCGGTGGTTCACCATAATCCCAGCACTTAGGAGTGGAAAGACCAAACTTCAGGATCAATCCTCACAACAAATTGAATTTGAGACCAGCCTGGGCTACAGAACAACAAGAGAGACAAGGGTGGTGGTGGTAAGGAAAGCAGGGGAGGAGGGAGAAGGAGGAGGGAGAGAAGAGAAAGGTAGGAAGAGGGAGGAGTGACATAATATGGAGCTTAGAAGCAGAATCTTCAGCCAAAACCAAGCTTCAGAGGACTTCAGTCTTAGGAGAAACCTGAAGCAGAGCCATGCAGCTGAGCTGTCCCCACATTCAGTCCCCACAGAAACTGTAAGAAAAAGCAACAATTGGTCCTTTTGTGCTGCTAAATGCTAGGGTGATTTGTTACACAGCACTAGGCAACCAACTCACAGGAAATCCAGAGCGTAAATGAGAGAAACCCAGGGCTGTGTGGTCCCCCTAGAGAGCACACAGTCTAGCTAAAAGCAGGGAGCCTCCCCCCAAAACACAACGGATACATCTCACTTATTTTTATAGCAGGCAGAAGCTGCATTACTTCACTTCAAAATGAGTGTGCATTTCGTTATATTCACAAAGTACGGTTTCAGACTAATGTGCTAAAAAAATATGCACATAGTGAAGCAAAAGGGAAAATGCAGTAATTATTAACTCTAGGGGAAAATGTGTTCAGGAGAGTAAACAATACAAGTCCAGATCAAGTGTGAAAAGTATTTACATAGTTACAGTAACAAAGACTTACCTCTTCCAGTAACACTGACTTACCCTCAAAATCCTGATGTGTGTGCTATACATGCTAGGAAATAATCCCGTGTGATACAGAGGGTGGGAAAACCCAGTTAAGAAAGACACTCAAGTATATTTATCCTTCCTTTCTGATCTTTTCCTTTCCTCTTTTCCTCTCTCTCTCTCTCTCTCTCTCTCTCTCTCTCTGTGTGTGTGTGTGTGTGTGTGTGTGCCCTCTCCCATTTGGGGTGTTGAGGTGTGTAAAGACTGTGGCAGGCTGTCTTCCTTCATCATTTTCTACCTTACTTTTTGAGACAGGGTCTCCCACTGAACCTGCAGCTCCCCACGTCAGCTAGACTGGCTTAGTCATAGAGACCCCAGAATACATGTCTCCATCTTACAAGCTCTTGAAATAGAGGTATACACTATCATACCCAATTTTCACATGGGTGCTGCTAGAGAGCTGAACTCAGTTTTTAACAGAATAGAGGCAAAATCAAAAACACTTTAGTCCCCAGACCATCCCTTCAGCCTGAAATGTATCATTTAGAGTTGATAAGTCAACAGATAATGTCTAAAAGACAAAGGTTTTTTGTTTTTTTTTTAAGTGTAAATAGGTTTTTGAAGAATTTAAAGTTAACATGAGGACAGCAGAAAGTGTTTAACTTTGGGAGCAGAAATTAAGTACACAGAGAAGATTCAGCAAGGGTTCTTTACACACCTTGTTATCAGTTTTGTATCAGAAAACAACATGGTTAAAATAAGCTTTAACAAGGTTTGTCTACCATAGGGTGAAAGCAATACACAAAGTCTTCAATGAATAAATCACTCAACAGAAACTAGTTTTGTGTCAGGAGCCAGAAGTTGATCCAAAAACTAGAAACAGATGAAGTTCTCCCTCACAGGTAGGACTGAGAAGTCTCCTATAGCCCTTCCTGCATTCCAACCCATCTCTGATGGTTAATCTCCGTTGTCAAGGTGATGGGAGTTAGCATCATTACATATGAGCCTGGAGTTTTATCTGTGAGGGTGTCTGCACCAAGGGAAGCCACACCCTGAGTGTGGGTGATACTATCCCATTGGAGGGATGCAGGACTGGATAAACAGACAAAGCGAGCTGAGCGCATGCTTCTTCTCTCTGACTGTGCACAGGAGCACTGCATCACACTCTGGTGCCACACCTCCCCACCTGATAGACTGCACCCCTCATGGTGGAAGACGATAGGGGCCCTTCCTCCTTTAAGTTGCTTCTTGTCACCGTATTGGTATTGGTCACAGTGATAAGTAAGATACATAAGTAACACACCAAGGAAATACTATCTCCCAACTTTCAGCGAGTGTTTTAATTAATCAGTGCATGGCTTGAGTAGAAGCGTTTGGCTCTGCTCCCCCTGGAAGCACATAGTAGGACTTGGCGCTGATGATAAGAGAAACTTTGTGCTTTTGCTGTAGTCTGTGAGCTCCACGTCTTAAATCCTGACTTCTATACTCAGCGCTGCCTCCAGCACACTCTAAATTCCTAATGTACCTTTTTACTCACCGTGCTGATTTGCAAACTTACTCTCAGCCCTTGGAAATAACAAAAAAAAAAAATCATGAAGATTAGAGACTACAAGGCACAGAGCATAGACAGAGCCCTCACCCCCAGTCTCTACTCTCCCTGAGGCTGAGGTCCAAAAAGTGATGGGAAACGGAAAGGTATTGGTTATGAAGTGGTTCACCTACCCAGCCATGTCCTTCAGTTCTCAGAGTGGGCAATTTAGACATCTCAGGACAATAACTAAGATGAACAACCATTTCCTACAGGGCTCCAGCATGGTTTCAAAGCCAAAGAAGCACAGCTGTCCTGGCCTTATACCGAACATGTCTACCAGACTTGAGTTTAATGCTTCGACAGCCAAGCAGGTATCCCCAAGGATACCTGTCAAAATATAGATGGCTGGCAAAAAGGCAAGCCACTCTAGATCAAAGGAGAAAGGTATGTCATTCCCTCATCTCTTTGAAACTGTCCCAAGACCCAAGACAGAAGTTTGGCCCTTTCACATCTAAAGCCAATTAACCAAATAGAGCTGGTTGAGTTTGAAAGTTGGAAGACAGGTCACATTTTTTGAGGGCTCTGCCCTAAAACTCCCCATTGTTTTGACACCAGTTAGCAGGGTGGGTAACAACATATAACCCCAGTTGTAAAAGGCCTGAGAGAAAGAAAGCCCATTTTAAAGCAATTTCACCTCGTGTGGGTCACCGTGACTTTGAAAACCGGTTTCTTTTCTTTTTTTCTCTCTTTTCTTTGATGGGGGCTTTGCATTGCTTTTTGTATCTGAAAGTCTGTGGTGGTGATAGTAAAACCCATACTCTAAGTTAGAACAGCTCTATCCTCTCGATGCCTATCAGGAATGATTAATAATTATGTCTGGGGAAAATGTAGCAAAAATGAAAGTAGTGAATAGGGTGCACCAGGGCCTCAGCCTTGCCCATACCAAAGACCTGTCTGGTTCAATCTCTGTTGAAGCTGTTTATGTATATGAAAAGGACCAAAGTAAAACCAAATAATTAAACCCCACCTTGTCTGTGTATTGTTTTATAACCAGGTCTCTGGGATCTCACCCTCAGCTCCATCAGACCGAGAATAACCACAGAAACAACACCCCGGGCACACGTGCACACGTGAATATCTAGAGTAGGTTAATTGAGGTGAGAAGATCCACCAGGGTGTGGGCGGCACTGCTCCATGGAATTAGTCCCTGACTTGAATACAAAGGAGAAAACGGTAAGCTGAGCTCCAACAGTGATCACGCTCCACTGCTTTCTGATTGCAAAAGCAACATGACCAACCATCTACCGGTTCCTGCCACCAAGACTTCCCTGCCGTGATGGACTGGATCCCTTTGACCCATTAGCATAAATAAAATCTTCTTTCCTCAACTTGCTTTTGTGGGGCATTTATGACCAAAGGAAAAAAATGACTAACACAGTCTCCTATGACCCAAGCTGGCCTGGAACTCTACAGTGCAGCCCAGCCAAGGGTGACCTTGAACTCCTGATCCTCCTGCCTCCACCTCCGTGCACTATCACACCTGGCAATCCATATCTTAAACTCAGCATTGTTTACTCAGGCCTTGTGGGCAGTCTCCTGTGCGTACTCAGAAACATCAAAGGAACGGTTACCATGAAGTCTCCACTTACAGAGCAGTGTAGTGCACAAATTAAGTTAATCTACATAGTAAGTTAAGCAAGATTTATATTCGCTTAGAAAAAAATTGAAGGAAAAAAATGTTCATCAAGAAAACAGCACGTTTTACCTCCAGAGCAGAGCAACATGTGTGCACAGCTATGTTTATTGAAGAAGTGTGTTCTAGGAATTCTCCTAGGCTCTAGGGAACATAGCAGCCCTCTGAGTATCTTCAGATTCTATATAAAAATCCCAAAATTTAGTGGCTCAATAATAACAGTCTAGAGCTATAGATGTAACTCAGTGGCTTGGATCCTTCTCTTTCCCCCCACATTGTGGGGGGAAAGATTCTAAGGTGGTGGGGGTATGTTTTGATTATTGTGCCTCATAGTTCTGCGGTCTGACTTCTGGGGTTACCTGACTCCAGGGTATCTAACATGGCTCCAACAAGATAGCAACAGCAGTCTGCAATCATCCCAAAGGCTTCCCCACACATTTTACAGGTGATGTTAGCTGTCCCTGAAGACCTCAGCTGCAGCAGCTAAACAGCCTCCTAGGGTAGCCTGGGGTTTTTTTTCACAACATGCCAGCTGGGTTCCAAGATGGACAGTGTCAAGAGGAATATCCGTAAGCCACATAACCTTTTAGGACTTATCCTTCCAAATCTCTTAGCAATAGTCCCTAGCCTGCCAGGATGGGGACAGAGAGGGATGTGACAAGGCACACTCCACCTTTGATAAGAAGAATGTTAATGTCACATTCTAGCAAGACAAGGTAGGGTGTGACACCTTACAACGAGAACTTAGAAAACTCCACCTAAAGTGGGCTTGGTGGCTCACACCTGTGATCCCAGCATGCAGGAGGCTGACGGGGAAGATGCTGAGCCCAAGGACAACCAGTTATAGTCTCAAATTATCAAAAAGAAAAGGGGTGGGGGGGAGGAAATTCAACCTGTCATGACAAATTAGCAAAAAGCAGGAGGTTTCTACCCTCATATCTATTCTTGGAGCATGGGGGACCTGGCCAGAAACAAATCAGGAGAGAGAGATACAGTAAATGCCCCATGGTGATAGCATCTATGAAGAAATCTATAAGGGAACAGAAGGGATGTAGAGGAAGTCATAAATACAATCTTTTATATACTGTGGCTGTGGAAGATTTCTTTGATTAGGGACCATTTGAGCAGAGTTTGTGGAGGAACTGAGCCCTATTGATAATTAGGGAACAACATCACAGCAGAAAAAACAGCAGGCAAGGAGGTCATGAGGGCAGAGAGCGCTGCATGTGGTCAGAGAATGATTAGGAAACCAGTGTGGTGGCACAGAAACAAAGGTTCCTTTCGGGGGGGGGGGGGGGTAGGTGAGATGTGATCGGGATGTAAAGTAAATTAAAAAATAGAATAGAATAAAAAGGAGACACAAAGGGAGGGAACAACCTCTTGGGACTTTGGGCCACAGCCTTTAGTTTATCACTGTATCTTGTTTTAGACCAAGGAAGCAACAGAAAATTTGCTATAAGATTGGATGCCACCAGATGGACTTGAGTAGGACAATCGCAAAATTAATTTGTATTTTAATAACACAAGGCCAGCTTGACTTCCAGGTAAGACAACGGGCTAGAGGCTATTTCTGTATGACCCAGTCAAACACAGGGTCAACTAGACTATTCCCTGGCCTTTCCCAAAAGGTAAGGCAGATGAAAGGTAGGCAGGCCTAGCCTCAGGACAAGCCCTCAGCCATCACAAACTCCAAATATAGTTTCAGATGTTCTGAGACAAATATTCCCCTGGCAGGCAACTTAGAGTCAAAGAGAAATTCCATCTTGGCAAGCCATATGACACAGAGGACAACAACCTGGAGTCATCCTTAGTGCAGCCTATTATTAAAAGCCAAGCTGCCTCAGGGGCCTAAAATCATGGACTGTTCATGGGTTAGGGAGCCTCAGTTCAGCCTGCCACAGCCCCTGGGTGAGGGTAATCCCATAGAGACAAGTGTGGAGAATAGCAGACCTGGCGCTGATGAGCCAGGGATGAGGAGGGGATGGTAGGAGGCTGGGATAAGCTCATCAGTGCATAAGCAGAGAGAGTCCTTCACTATGCACTCAAGAGTAGAATAGCTGGATATTATAGTAATTCTATTTTCCATTTTCCGAGGAGCCTCCACAATGATTTTTATAGTAGTTGCACAAAATCATATTCCCATCAGAGCTGAAGAAGAGTCTCCCTTCCCCACATCCTCCAAACTAAGACAATTTACCAGGAAACTTTCAGTAACATGATAAATGCCATCTCATTCAATATATATTCAATATAGTGCTTAAAGCCCTTGTTAGAGCAATAAAACCAAAGGGGGAGATGGGGTGAATAAAAATGGCCCCACATAGGCCCATAGGGAGTGGCACTATTAGGAAGAGTGGGCTTATAGGAGTAGCTGTGGCTTTGGTGGAGGAAGTGTGTCACTAGGGGGTGAGCTTTGAGGTCTCAGAAGCTCAATCCTGGCTAGTGATCCAAATATCAGCTGCCTGACGGCTAACATGCTTCCCACCATGAGGATAATGGACTAAACCTCTGAACTATAAGCCAGACCCAATTAAATGTTTTTCTTTATAAGAAGAGTTGTCATGGTCATGGTGTCTCTTCACCCAACAAACCCAATAAAATCCAAACTAAGACAACAGGATGTAAATTTAAAAAGATGAAAGTAGATTATCTGAGCCGATGAGATGACTCAGTAGGTAAAGGCACTTGACACACATGTCTGGTGACTTGAGTCCAATCCTACAGGCCATATACATAAGCCCTGGCATGTGGACCCACATATACACAATAAGAATAAGCTAAAAATTAAGAAACAATTAATTTTATAAAAAAGAGAGAATGAATTATTTTGATTTGCAGATGGCATAACCCTATACTTAAAAGACCTCAAAGACACCACCGTAAACTCTTAGACCTGATAAACACTTTCAGCCAAATTCAGAATGCAAAATCAACACATAAAATCTATTGTTTTCTTTATGCCAATAATGAATTCACAGAGAAAGAAACCAGGGGAAGTCCCCTTCACAGTCACCTTAAAGAGCTATAATGACATGGAATATGGCTAATCGTGGAGGTAGGAGACCTCTGCAGTGGACGTGTAAGACACTAGAGAAGGAGGTTAAAGAAGACAAAGATGGAAAGATTCCTGTGCTCATGGACTAGCAAAATTAATAGTATAAACATGACTGTGTTACCAAAAGCAACCGACAGACTTAACTTACTCCCCATCAAAATCCCAGCAACATTTGTCACGATCTAGAAAAAAATGTGAAACTTCACATGGAAGCACAGAAGACAACGTCATCCTGAGCAAAAGGAGCAAGCCTGAGGCATCCCAATAGTCAATCTCAAATTGTATTACAGAACCATAGTAGCAGAAATCATGGTCCTGCACAGAAACAGACCTGTAGACCAGCAAAATAGACTATCAAGCCCAAAATCAAACTCTCGTGGGTACAGCCACCAAGTTTTGTCAAAGCTGTCAAAAGCATACATAGGAGAAGAGACAGCCATTTTAACAAATGGCACTGGGAGAACTGGATTTCCACATGAGAAGAATGAAAGTAGATCCATAAGTCTCAGCCTACACAAAAGCCAACTCAAAGTAGATAAAAAGTTCCCTAATGTGGCGCTTGAAACTCTTGGCCAAAAACAAAAGGGAAACTTCCAAGAGAAAAGGTTCTGAAATGAACTGTACTGTACAGGAAATAGTCCCAAGAATTGACAAATGGGCTTAGAAGAGCTAAAAAGAACTCTGCAGGCTGAGCGTGGTGGGAGCCTTTAATTCCAGCACTCCAAAGGCAGAGACTGGAGGATTTCCACAAGGTCGAGCTTAGTCTGGTCTACTAAGCTCCAGGACAGTCAGATCCATAGAGAGAGATTCTATGTTTTTGGTTGGTTGGTTGGTTGGTTGGTTTGCTTTAAAGCAGCCAGGGTTACACAAAGAAGCCCTGCCTCAAAAAAAATGAAAACAAATAAATTTCTGCATAACAAAGGAATCCATCACCAGAGTGAAGAGATAGGCTACAGAATGGGAGGAAAAATCTTTGCCAACTACATATCCAACAGGGGGTTTAAGGTAGAAAATATAAAAAATTGAAAAAGCTAAATACCAAGCAGTAACAAGCCATCCATTCAGTATGTGGACTAACTGCATAGAGAATTCTCAAAGAAATACAATGAGAAGAGCTGTGTGGAATGTCTCTGGGTTGCATATCACCAGCAGGTTTTTCCCAACACTAAGTGACAGTTGATCTTGCTCGTCAATTTGATGAATTTACAACCATCTTCAAGACAAACCTCTCTGGGTATGTGTGTGTGAGAGAGAGAAAGTTTCCAGAATAATTTAACTGAGATAGGAAGACCCACCCTGGATCTGGGCAGCACTGTTGGATGTGCTGAGGTCTGAGACCAAAGAAGAAGGAGACAGCAAATGGCAAGCCCAAATTCATCTCTCTCAGCTTCCTGTCTAATCTCGAGTGAATCTCCCCTTCCCTGTACAGTCACAGATAACAGGAGTAGCTAGGCTGGAACTCGTGTGTCAGAAGTATATTGTCACCCCTGTGAGGTAAAGGACTGTCCCCAGGGAAGGTCAGTTCTCCTACATGTCAGATCACTTTATACTGGTGAGTTTTACTCCTATCGTCTCTCTGACTACACAGCCAGGACAGGCAGCTAGCTCTTCATAGAATGTGAGTTCTTCCCTGGTGACGTTTGCTAAGTGGTGGTGCATATAACCATTTTTATCATGTAGGAAATCCCATGAGGTCTCTCTGGCCTGGCCAAATCCACCAATACTAGTCTTCTATCTATTCCTTTATCCCATGACTGAAAGTGAGATGAGCCAATTAGAGAATACATAATAAGCCAATTAGTTGTTCCTTACTTTTCTTAATAAGTGTAAAATGTGCATCTGCTCAAATTACAGCTCATCTGACAAGATTCTTTGCTCTGTGACTACTACAATTTGGCATTATTTCCTTTTTTATTTTTATTTCTATGGCATCAATCAAGCTCCTATAGGCTTCTGCAGGAACTGCGATGCTTCTTAAAAATAATTATTCACCCCTGAAATCCAGCTCCTGACTGTCTTTGCCTTTTTTCTGTTGCTATGATAACACAATCTTATGAAAGCCACTTAAGGGGGGAAGGAGGTCTTATTTCACACTTCAGGTCCAGTCCATCATAGCACAGAAGGCAAGATGGCAGGAGCTTAAAACAGCTGGTCAGTTGCATCCACAGTCAGGAAGCAGAGTGAGGATGAGAGTATGCTCAGCCCATTTTCTCCATTTTATATCATTCAGGCTTCCGTGCCCAGGGAATAGTCCCACCCACAAATAAGATGGGCCTTCCCACAACAGTTAAAGTGACCTTCCCAACCCGCATGCTCAGAGTTGACCTAAATCTAGATAATCCCTCACAGGTATGCTCAGAGGCTATCTCTGATAAATGACCCTAGATTCTTTCAATGTGACAATTAACTCAAACCACCACAAAGACCATCCATCTACATTGCTACAGTCTTTCTGGATAGCCTCAGTGGATGTCCAGAAGATGAAATACTTCCCAGGCACATCAACTGACACCTCACACAGAAGAGCTTTGGAAAACACATTTCCAGAGTTTATAACATTATCTCGATGCCATGGGAGAGTGACCCATATATTGTCATTGGGATCTCTTTATTATGGTCTATCTACAAAGGCCAAGGGTAAGAAATGAGCACTCTGTGGAAACACCAAGAGTAGAGTAGCTACGGTTAATGTGGAAAGGGGAGCCCTTGAGTTACTGCAAGACGACCAGCTGTGTACCCAAAAGGAACAAGAAGGAGAAAAAAAGAATAGAGTCAGAAAATTTCATAACTTTGTCAACATTTATTTTCACCAAACAACTCATTAAATCACTATAAAAGTCAATGCATATGGTCGGATATGACAGTTTAAATTCCAGAAAGACTTATAAGTCAAGTTAAACTCATAATACATAATGTAGTCAGGATATCTCATCCATGAATTACAACATTTTTATTACATCCCGACTGCAAATTACCAACTTGTTCCCTGTCCTGCCAATGTCCTGATTAAATAGGGAGCTGTTAGGCACCATGAAAATATGTTATGGTAAAAGATGACTCCATCGTTTTTCTCCGTTATTTCTACATCCTTATTTAAAGCTTTCTCACTAGCACAGCTGGTCCGAACTGAACTGTGGGTTTAGCAAAGTAGTGGCAGAATAGATGAAGAAAAAATGGGTCCAAAATGGGTCCATGTTTATTGTATCGTTCTCCAAGATTTGTGTATCTTCAGCATCTTGGTATCCATTTCAACCTCCTTACTTCTGTCTCTTCTAAGTTATTCTGACTTTACAGGTCTTATTCCCACAAGCCCAACTTACGACTATTTTATTTTGTGTCTTACACTGATAATGGGGCAATAACTTGTACCCATCAAGTTGCCCCATAAAATAGTTTAATGTCTTGAAACAGTGCCAATATGTCAGCTAAAGAAAGTGAATCAAGTAGACATTATTGCACACTTACCATGAGCCACACTGCCTCGGGTCCTTCAAGAACTTACTAAATCATCTGTGCCCTTTAGGAACCTGAATTCTAAATCTGATGCATGCCTTAATATTTCAAAAACACAAACAGCCAGTACATACATATTGATTAGATTCAATAATTTTCCTTTTGTTCATTTTTCAATCAACCTGGTATACTTTATTCTAGAACAAACTAATACTTGGTCATCATAGGAAAAAAATTGAAAATAAAAAAACACTCTAAAAGAAAGCCTAATCACCTCCAATTCAAACATATAAACATACAAAATAGAAACATTATTTTTAGTTTTCATGAGTAAGTATTATTTGCCACCCCTAGTCTTGGTAAATGAGAAAACATTACTGTATTAATTGCAAAAGGAAATGTCATCTTTATCTAGAAACACAATTAATAGATATGTCTGATTGTAAATTTAGAGCCAGATACCATCAGAGACAGAGCTAGAGGTCTAAGACTCAGAAAGCCACAGGAATCATCATATACGTATGGAGTTCATGAGAGATGTGTAAACAAGAATAGCAGAAGTCTAGTGTTTACAGAGAAGGGAGAACCAGGAACGTGTAAGGCAAACCTGTCCAACATAGAGACAAGAATATCTAACAGACTTTTGATAAAAGTAATGAACATAGACCCTATTGATCTCTAGGCCAGCCTACCACTGACCCCCAAATCTTTGGTATATCATTGTACAGGATACAGTGTTATAAGTTAGTGGGACTTCAAGAAGAGACACTGGGTAATCATAGATTCAGCAGGAAAGCATCCTGCAGGGAAAGAGGTCACATTTAAAAGGGGAAAATGCAGACTGGAAATCCAAAGCAGAACCACACTAGGAGCTCAGCCAGCACCCAGCATCCAGCTTCCCTGGATGTCCAGGAATGACGGAAGAAATGCTGACCTTCACACAGGAATGAGTGCATACAGGACTACAGGACATTTTACTTACATACAAAAGACAAAATGACCTCAAACAAGCTGGGAATTTCATATCTTAGCATATAGGCTACATCTCTACAAAATACTCATACATACACACATACACACAGGCATGCACACACACACACACACACACACACACACACACACACACAAAGACAGGAAAGTAAAGGCTATGGGAATATTCTAAAGACTATTCAGTCAGTGAGATGAAACTGTCTCATTGGCCAAGCTCTCCCAAGGACAGCTTACTTGGTTTTTGTGCAGTACTGGGGAGTGAATGTGGAGATTTTGAACCAACTGCTTCCAAGTTTCCTATCTAATCCCATGATCAGCTTCTGCAGTGTCTCATCTACTCACCCTTCTGCCACCCACAGCTAGCTCTTTGAAGAGTCTGTGGTACGAGTAACATACTCTTGAGGGAAGAGTTCAGAAGTCCAGGAGAGAATAGAGTTGACTCAATATAGTTTCATTCACATCATTACCAGGTGTGGTACTCGAACCTGTAGCCAAAGTGACCTCAATAACACAGCCTCCAACCCACCAGCAATATCACAGCAGTGACATCAACTACACTTCACAGACCAGGAGAGGACAGATCATCAGGAATCATGAGAGTTGAGAACACTGGGTGACCAATCAGGGACGGGGACGAAGAAAGAAAAGAAAGGAAAAGGAGAGGCAAGATGGGGAGGGAATCTGTTGCAGCAAGGGAAGCAAAGACAAAGAAGAAAGAAACCCAATCAAACAGAATGTCCTAGTTCCTGAATGTCCAGTGCATTGGACTCAAGACTCCACTTGCTAGGAAACAGTATGGTGTCTTGGTGAGGAGCTGCCGTGGGAAGACAGAGATGGTATGATAGAAAGATCATATGGGACGGAATGGTGTGAGCACTTTTACTACATGTGGAGAGCACAGAGGTTTCCACAATACACCAGACTCAAGGTGGTCAGGGATGTAAATATGTGGGCTCCACAGCACCATCGTCCATGTGGCACTGAATATATTTACTAGTCACCCAAGATCAATGACACAAAGGAACAGGAACATAGTAAGTGCCTATTCCTATTTTACTGTCTAAAATTCCAAGGATTAACAAGACTAATAAATCCCTTGGTGGAAGCTAGGGGAGCCAAGGGACATGTAGGGAGCTAAGTGAGACAAAAAGCTTAGCAGTAAACAAGGAAACCAAGGATTAGTTTCCCGTTGCTCAGGAAGATTTGCCACATTCCTGGTGTCTTGATACAACACAGTCATTCCCTACACTTCTGCAAGTGGGGATGTGTTCCTTCCAGATGCTCAGGTAGAATCACTGGCTTTTCACGTAACCACAATGAGCCAAAGACCCCTGAGATCAGTTAGGACTGAGCTGGGCTGATCCTAACAGAAACTTGAAAAGTAATGATTGTACAATGAAGGACTAGGTTTTACTCAGACCTTACCCAAGGATAGGAGGCACAGGTCTGCTGCAGCGCCTCAGCTGGTACCCAGCCCCTGTATCTTTCGGAGTTCACCATCCTTAGCACAGACTCATCTTTCTTCACACTTTCAGCCCCATGATCACTACCAGATGGACACTGCTTTTCTAGTTCCACCCCTACCTCTACATCCTAGGAAGAAAGGACTGGGGAAAATGAAAAGGGGGGGTTAGGGAATGTTGCTTCATTGTAAAGTGCTTGTCTGGCTTGCACGGGTCTCTGGATTCAATCCCCAGCACTCCATAAAAACAGTCTTGTTTTCATACGCCTATAATCCTAGGATTCAAAAGGAGGCAAGATAAGAAGTTCAAGGTCATCTTTGCAACATAGCTGTTTTGGGGCTCTGAGATCATCCTAGATTATATAAGACAGACAGATGAACAGAAAGAAAGAAAGAAAGAAAGAAAGAAAGAAAGAAAGAAAGAAAGA